>DF239965.1:0-52500 GCA_000507305.1 Breviolum minutum Mf 1.05b.01
CTTTTCAGTTTGTGATTGTTTGATAATGTTTGTGCGTGAGCGCGTGTTCGTGGGCTTTGGAACTACTACAAGACTACCCTGTGAAGTAGGAAGTATTCATCCTGAGAATCCTTGTCCCTGTCCACCAACGATTTGATGGGTTCAAGCATCCCCTCAGTTTGGAAAGTCGTCCGGCTTGCTCACTTTCGATGTTCGGAATGGCTCGGAAATGTGTGCACTTTTGGAGGCGACGTGGAGCAAGTGGCATTCAGGTTGGAGGTGCAACAATATGTGCCTGGGGACGCTTGGTTCCTTCGCAGCTTCGTTGATTTGTTGGTCCTGAGATGACAAAGAATTCATTGCGGAGCTTGGATGTTTCAAACTTATGGTTGAGCGGTAAATTCTATACAGCATCACCCTAGACTCTTCCCTAAGCCTTTAAGTTTGTTCTGGTGACATGGTCAATTTCAATCATCGTCTCCGGAAAGTGACTTGACTTGAATTGACGGTACAACATGCTTCCCCTTTTTGAAGCAACTCATCCATTGCAATGGAGTGGAGGTCTCACAGCGGGTATCAAAGCAGTCAGAAGTTGTATTAAGTGCATTGGAAGAGTGAGCAAAATTAGACTCGTTTATTGTCCCTACGATGAGCCACAAAAGGGTCTCAGAGTCTCTGTTAAGTGTGAACCATCCTGTATAATGATGACATTTCACTGGGTGGGTTTTGTTGCCATTCTTTCGTTTGCATAGCAACCTGCTCAAGGGGTGACCCCTAAAAGGTGGCTTAGTAAAGGAATCCTCTCAAATGGCCCCACTTCGATACAGCAAGTTGCTTAAAGTTGCTTAGTTTTTGGCCGGACAAATGATGATCGTGGCGATTCTCCTAGTCATTGCCTAACCTTTCAAACATGTTCCTCCACGTGAAGATGGATGTCTCACAGCGAGTCATTTTTCGATTCATCACTTGCTGCAAGGATTGGGAAAGGGCGGCCTCAGATGAAGACAAACTTCAGGTGCCAAGGTGTTGGTGGCAACAATGCATTCATTTCATCATGCGAAATGGAAGTACGATGATAAATCCTTTACTTAGTACGAAGGATAAGGACCCAAGCAAAATGTTTTGGAAGCTGTATTCGTACACTGCATTCTCTCACTGCCTGTATATCAAGGACGACTATCCATTGTTGTTCCTGCCTTCTTATAGGAAACATACTACTTGTACCAAGTTGTGACCAGAGCTGTTAATTAACGAGTTGCTTGCTGAAACAAGTGGAAGGGCTGTCACAGGGGATGTCTCACTTACTTAACTTAATTTTGCGAAGGCCACAAGAAACATCCAGTTCAACGCAAATATGAGTTTCTGGCAGCTTCTCAAATGTATGTGGTCATTGTGTTGGATCGTGGATAGGGTTGGGCATAAGATATTGTTTTGTTTCAAATCCTCCCCAATGATATTCAGAACCGCGGAACTACTATTCTAGCCTTTCCACTGCGATAATACGGCAAGTGATCAGTGTTCAAAAGAATCGGTTGGTTTATTTGTTTAAGAGTTTGCTTATACATCGGTGATAATCAAGGGATCAAAATAGGATTTAGATACAAATAATAGGGACATCTCATATGTATATAATGATATACGAAGGTACTCGAACATATAGTAAAATTATATTTTGAAACTCTAGCACAGTATAACAACACGTAAGAACCATCATCCAATATTATGATGTAAGAATACAGAATGAAGAACTGTCCAATGAAATATGATACAATACACTATGATCTTATTTTATGGAAAGACATGATACTGTTTGATATAATATCATATCATATTATGATATTATATTCTATGATATGATATCACTGTGGCACTGTGCCAGCAACGTGAGGCCTTGGCAGCCCGAAAAGAAGAAGCGGTGAAGTTAGTGAAGATGGGCCGTTGGAGACTCTTGGCACTGGATGACGACTTTGACGGTTGGGTTCAGAAGCGTGAAATGGATCGGTTGAAATATCTAAGATCCCCATATTGGGAGGTATGCAGGGTTTATGTTGTCTCCTGTTGACAGAAAGGCTAGTGTTTGGCTGGGGGTGTGGATTGTTGTTTATGGTGTAGGTTTTTTGTAGCGTGTGTGCTTTCTCCAGCTTGTTTAACTTCAATGAAGCACCAAGATTCGTTCCTGGGAAAGTTGTAGCCTTGAATACATTGGTGAGTTGTTCACTCTAGATGTCCTTTTCAAAACACTGTCATTAGTTAGGTCTTTGGAAGACTGGGGTATTATACACCTGCGACATTGTCATATTCCTTTTGATGAACCTTCCCATCCAATCTTTGGCCAATCGGCCAAAAGTTGCCCGTAGCCATCAGCCTTGGGGGAATCCTCCAGATTAGGTAACACTTTTGCTGAAAACATGCATTTTTTGCATCTTTCCTAGGTGGATTGCGAACTGTTGCTGCATATGTTTGTTTATTCATCAATTCGTTGCACGGTTTCTTCAAGCACTCCTTGGCCATTTCGTCAAGGATTAGCTGCATTTCATTTTCGAGACATCTACGAACTACTGGGGCACGGAGTCCCAAGAAACATTGCTTAGAGGGGAAAGGTCCTTAGGGGAACTCGTTGGGGTATCTAAAATTCCCAAACATACTGGCAAACCACCAGGTTTCAAATAATGTCTTGGCAAGAAAGTCCGGTCCACAAGGGATTCGATTGAAATGAAGTGAACGGTCAGTATCATTAGATCTGTATAAATCTATATAATATACCTTTGTGAAGATAACAGCGAAAACGCCTCAATTAAGGAGTTGAGGGACGATTTTTGTTTTGAGAAGGCTTCCTGCTATGGTTGCAGGGAGTGTAAAAGTGGTTAAGAATGAAACTCCAAGCTTGAAGTGGATGGGCAAAAAACATCAAACGTCTATTTCATTAAGACCGCTTGATCCGAATCTCCAACATTCATTTCACTACCTCACCATCGGCAAATAGTGAATCCAACCCTTGATGCTTTATAACGTACCTTTTATATATAATTCGTTGTGAACTATTGACTCAAAGTCGGGCCGCAGAAATCCAATAGGGTTTCCTACCAAAACTCTATTTCTCGGAAGTTGGGGCCTAGGGGTAACTTATCTTTATACACACTGATAGCATGCAGCATTATTTTGGATATTTGCATGTAACATATCTTTGTTCACCAGCTACAGGTACATCGATGACTTCCGTGGTCTTCGGAGCACCTCAACACGCCTCCAACGTGTCAAGGATTTGAAGCTTGTCTTGGGGTGTACCTGGTGGTTTCAACTTGAAACCGGGGGGTTCCACTGCCACAGGGAGGAGTAAGAAACCCCATAGCATGCCAATTGGGAAGGGAATGCAACGACTACTGTAATGATTACCTTGGTTGTGGCCGAGATGTACATATACATTGAGCTATGACACCGCTCCCTTCACCGACATCTCTACCATCAGCCGACCCACAAAGGTGGTTGATGGTGCTTTTTGGATTCTGGGGAAGCTTTTCGAAGAGACCTGCAAATTTTAAGTGAAGATGACATCTGTTTTTGACATTTGAGTAGATTCGTGTATCTCCACATATGATGGAGGTCTGTAGTACTATACATGCAGCAAGGTTTTTGGATTCTCAACCAGATATTCTCCTCGATCCCAGCGAAATGTGCACACCACAGCAAGAAAGGTAGGGAGTTGTGTTTTTTGTTCCTTGTTCCATCAAATAGAGGTCTCCTAAATTGCTTTAGCCCTTTCAACAAATGGTTCAAATATGGGTTCACCTCCGCTTCAGGATTGGATCATGGGTATGTAATTCTAGAACAAAGCCGCTAAGCATGGAGATCTATCATCATCAGAGATATGCACATCTTCGATGATTTGATTCATCGAACCACATAACACGTGGAGCCCTGTTTTCCCCAAGTTTATTGCAACACAGCATTTCCCTAGGCACACAATTCCGCCATGTCTTCCAGCAAACTAGCCTCGCCGCAGACTTCACAGCGCAACGGTTCACCCCTTCCAAGGAAGGAAAGCTGCTTGCTGAATCGCGCTTTGTGTTTGATCAAGGTGCAAGGGACCATAACTGACTGGCATTAATCTGAAACACCCAACTGTTTCTGGGATATTTCATTGAAATCATGACCAAAATCTGACTTGATGAGATGGCCCTCAATCAAGAAACAATCAAGAATGGTTTGGTCAAGATTGTCTCAATTAAAGACCATGTGTAAAGTTTGAACTTTTCTGGCAGGGAGGTGTGTGGAGGGTTGGTCCAAGCCCCATATCAGTATCATAAGATTACAGAGTGCCCGTTCATGTTAGCGTCTAGTGGTCAACCATGGTGAAGTTGTGAATATAGGGACACACCACTAAATCAATTGTGAATATAGCCGTTCCCTCAAACAGTACAAACACTGGGATCGGGCTTCTCCTGACCATCCAAGTGCAGTTGCTTGGATAGTGAGATGGGTGTTTCTAAAGACCAAATTCTGGGTCCAAAAACCAATCATTTGCTTGCTACTGCATAAAAAACTGCCAAAGAATCCCAAGCAATTTCAGTTGGGTATTTTGTGGGGCCCCAAAAAATCAAGATCCTGAATGGAATCGATTGACTGCTCTGTAGTTTCTCAGCAAAATTTACTGTATCTCCCACATCGGAAGCAATGAAATTGATGCCCATACGGTTGGGCAACGTCGGGATAGTAGGAATGTGAGCCTTCACCATGGTGAGTTTGACACAGCAAGCGATAACATGCAATAACTCCTTACAAATAATCTTTCTCCGCACGTGCAGCAAAATGTTGCATTTTTGGGAACACTCATGGAATCATGACATGTAGCTGGTTCTGAAGAAGGATGACGCTTGAACTGGAGAACTTCCACACAAAAAGCATGAGTCCAAGTCACAATTAAGAGTGGAAAGGGGAAATGCCTCAAGTCCCAAGTCTAAACCGGACAAACATCGAGAGGATTGTTATTGTAACATTGGACCATGCTCATGTTTCCTCACCCTCACCCTCACCCGGTTGGTTTTTGGGAAAGGATCAGGAAATCTCCTTCCTTTTTGCCAGGTGAAAAATTTCAAAGCAGCTGTCCATGCCTGTGATTTGGTGCTGGACGGAGAGAGCCAGGAAAGCCGCAGCCACAAAGCATGGCTGAGACGTGCACAGGCGAACCTAGGCCGCGGGATTGCCTTTGGTCCAGGAGTTGGTGAACTTTGTGAAGTGTTTGGGTGGTGTGATTGATGGTGGGAACTTTCCTATATAAAAGAATCCAAAAGCTATGCACTAATATAAATGATATAATATTATATATGTACATTATATAATATATATATATTATATACAGTATATAATATATATATATATATATGCAGCATTTGGTATGATACTGGTATAGCCATGGTAGAGGTCCGAATTGCACTCAGTTATGAGTTGGTGTATAGAGATCTTTCATATACCAAGGATACTCATGGGACAAACGGAGGATTCGTCTGTTTGGGGCAATTTGGAGCGACTCACAGAGGGTAAGCCATCGAATATCCAGGATGATCCATGAAGAAAGGAGACATGTTTATGCAACTACTGCTTGTCAGTATAATGGAATGAATGGGACAGGATGGACTATTTTTTTTTGGTGGCTCGTCACGGCTCTTCTGAAAAAATAATACCGTAATTTGTTCCTCCGGGATACAGCTGGACATAGCTGGACGTTGGACATTTAATGTTACATTAGAATAGATGCTCCGACATCGATCTTCCGAAGTGGATCAGCCTGTGCTTTGTCAAGCACAATTTGTTCAAGAAATCTCATGTTTATACAGCTGGTGATTGGA
This sequence comes from Breviolum minutum Mf 1.05b.01, assembly GCA_000507305.1. Taxonomy (NCBI): domain Eukaryota; class Dinophyceae; order Suessiales; family Symbiodiniaceae; genus Breviolum; species Breviolum minutum. The sequence continues at coordinate 5,823 of DF239965.1, forward strand.
TGGGAGGAAAATGAACGGCGCTTGCATCATTCCAGATTCCTCCCTTTTCACGAGCTAATCTCTAAGAACAAGATTTCGACAAGATATCCCCCTGAAAAAGACAGATCAAAGAAAACCATTCCGACCATTCAAAGGATCCCATCATTAGCCAACCAGGTGTTTATAGAATCTGGTGCGTGTTGTTGCCACTAACAACCGAGCTCCCCCCAAAAAAGACAGGGAGGGTCACACGCGTCAAATGGGGGATTTCGCAGGTTTGGATGATTGCATGGCCGCCTTGAAGGATTGTCAACGTTTGCATGGCACTCCCTTGGAGTTGGAAGCGCAACGTTTGGAAACCGAGGCGAAATCTCTGTGTTTTTTCTGAGGGCATCATGACCATGGCGGGGTGGCAGTGTGAGAGGCCCAGAAATTGAACGATACATGATACATACCATCTAAATGGATTTATATATATATAGAGAGAGAGGCATTTCTACATTGCATAGTTTATAACTTAGACCATAGTATACGAGTATCATTATGCCCAGAAGTCATCCGGCCATTAAGTGTTTCCTGCTGATTCTCGGATCCCCGTTCCGGCTAGTCATTTTGCAGAGGGGAGTGTCCCTCTCCATTCTCCAGGTGCATAGGCGTCAGAAGGCTTTGGATGCAGAAACCAAAGATCTTTATGACAAGTTCCTTTGCACGGATCTAACAGGCTTTGTGTGAAAGGGAAGTTTTTGTGGTTCTATAGATGGGGATAAGCAAAGTTGGCACTAAGATGCCCATATACTATTGTGTGTGTATGTCGTGTGGGTTGTACTAGTAGATAAATCTCAGACATGCACAATACTATGGTGTGTTTCGACCCTACAGTAGTAGGTATATAGATATACGATGATATATGAATATGCATATTAAATGTATATATATATACGTAGCATTATACATACATGTATATATATATATGTATTTACATATGCTGCATCGATTCCCCTGACTATATGGTCCCAAAAGATCGTTGTTCAACCCATGTAGCAGATCACAAATCGGGTTGGAAAGGTGAAACTATCCCGGTCACGGCATCACTGGGACGAGCATCACCCCAAGTGATACCTGCCCTTTGGTAGGCTAAAATAATACTAGTTTATTCCAAATCCTTCATGTTCAATAGGACATACATCTTCAACTCGTCCATCATTGCTTTAGTAGGTATATTTACACGTACCAACATGTGTATATAGTCATTGTCAACATGAATCTACTTATTGTGAGTCCTCCTAGATGAAAGGAAGCTGTAGCCCCTGGCCCGAGGATGTGTCGTGGTTTGGGCCGTTTGCCACATCCACTGGACGTCGATTGATCATAACTGGCAGCCCAAAAACAGCTGCCGGCGCTGCTGAAGCGAGAAAACTGGATAGCGCCAAAAAACCATGCTGACATATAGAAACACTGTTCATTCAATGGTTGGTTGATGCTTGAAATTTCATGTAAATTGGAAGGAACTTAGTACTGTATGACTTGAGGATGGGACATGGGGGGCTCGGGGCTGATTGAGCCGGGCAGCTTAAGTTTTGCTCTCGCAGCCAGAAGGCTTGATTGACCTAGAATTTGTCCACCTAGGTCAATGGTTCATGTATCTATTGTTTCTTGCAGATATTTCCTGAAATCCTGCATCTCTTGTGAAAACAGCCCCCTTGAATTGGTATATGAAGGGTATACGAAGCCTTTCGTTCGAACCAACCATTAGTTTTTTCGGTCCCTGCTCATTGCATCCACGCGAGAAGCGATGTTGAAATACACGGATGGCAAATGGATCTCTAATGCTAAAACCAGTCAATCGGTATATTTGAAAGCGCTAGATTTTTAGCATCATGTATGATAGGTACACCGCCTCCCAAGTTTTTGCAGGTGCAATTTTCAGGTTGTTCTATCCTTGCTCCTGACCGTTTGCTATCATCAACTTGAGAGCAACCCGTGCACTGGCCCAATCCGAGGTACAATGATGTATGGTATCAGTCAATGCCGGCAAGTTTCTAGACTGTCTGAAGGCTTTGATATACATAAATAAATATATATATATATCATGAATATACAGTTTCTACTAGAATTTTATCCTTATCTAAGGGTTGAATTCATGCAAATTTATATAATAAGCCAAAATACATGGCGATCGCCACCTCCAAAAAAGGGAGGTCAGGAAGAGTTCCATATGAACCAGAGCACAGGAACTGAGACATTTACGTTTTAAGATGGTGTATTAGGTAACTGGATCCCTGCCTCCCAGTATTTTTGGTCATATTTTGGTCACATTTTGGCTCTCAAGAAATATACTTCCACATGTGTCAGTTATGCCCCTTGGTGCCGACTTTTTGGGACACTAACCACTGAACCGACGAATTGGCTCAAGTGTGGAAAAGAGAGTTAACAGAAGCCTCTGCAAGATGTTTCTGAGACTCGGCCAGACAAAGTCCCGATTGGGGGGAACTGATTGGATGCTTGAGCTGATGATCATCACTGCGTTAAAGGTCTCACAGTTGTATGGTTTCGGATGAACTATGTGAACCTACCTCATATTAAGGTGCAAGATGTTAAGATATACCTCACGGGTTTCACGTATTTGCTTCTGAACTATGCCATGCAGTAGATGAACGATCTGGATGTAGGTTCATGCGGGATCCATATCAACCCATATCAGATCTTCCCCAAGTGATGAACTACGTGGAGAAAACTGTCACGAACTTCCAGGATCAGGCAGAAGTGGTAGATCTGCCTTGAATTTTCCGGATTTAAGTTTTATTGTTGGAACATCACAGAGCATGTAACTTGTCACAACTTTTCTTGCCACTGAAATGACACATCCAATTTTAAAATCACCTGTGATATTAGGATATTATGGGAGCCATGGAACTTGATTGGACCCAATTGTAAAAGGTCAATTCCAAGAATTGTCAGGAAACGCCTCCTTTCTGGGCACCAGATTTGATGAGCTGTTCCTGTTGAACTTTTATCATGTTCCAGCTAGAGTATCGCTGGAGAGCTAAATCAGCATGATAATATCAGGACCTCAAGTTTCAATCGAAATGTGACAAGTAAATAGGAGTGGTTGTCCGATTGGTGGTTTGTGCCTAGCTTGTCAAGTGACCAACAACCTTCCTCGAGAAACAACTCCTAAGGAATTCTGCGTTGCAGTTGCAGCAAGGTCGATGGGTGAATTTTCTGATCTATCTGCTAGTCCAAACGGAATATGTGGATTTTCCAAAAATGAAAACCCAGAGCTTGAGATATCATGTAAACAATAAATGCATGGAATCTCTTGACTTTGCAGTACAGAACGCAGTTTTGTCATCAAGTATCATGACAATGCAAAGGTGATGCTAGCATGGGGGATTACCCAGTATCTCAGTTCCTTCGGTTGGTGCACCAATAGTAGAGTTTGACAAGATACGTAGATATACTGTATATTGCATATATATAATCTTGTTCTTATATATGCATCGTTGTGAGTTGTCGTAAGTTTCCATTACCTTCAAATTGAATCACCATGGTACATGCATGCCATATGTGGATCAATGCATCGATAAGATCTTATTATAAACGCCTTGATTTTTGTTGGTCCCGTTCAGGCTCGAGCCTGCCTTGCCTGACTAACAGTGTTACATGGGTGCCTTGAGCTGCATTGCAAGGTGTTTCTTTCAGCGAGATGTTTTGAGATCTAGATACCCAGACAGCGTTATGGTTTTGCCACTTTACCCGACCAGTTCAACTAAAGACGGGTTCCTTCTCCTGAACCCTGTCTATGTTCTGCTGAGTTGTACAAACAACATCAGCATACTTTGCTGGCGTCATCATGCAGCCAGGTTTTTACAACAAGTTCTGTCCAACAATTGAAGACTCCCTTCAGTAAGGGGACTATAGTTTTTCTTTCACTCAGATATGAGGAAGTCACTATGGGGCATCTATTTTTGCATCTTGACAAGGATTCGGTCGGTACCTCAAAGTGTAATACCTTGATTAGCACGGGACCCCCTCAATGAAACACCAAGCTGGTTGTTAAATCCTCAGTGTCGCAAACGCGATCCGCAAGTCCGTCAAATGATGAAATGCAAGGATGGAGCCTTTGGAATCTTCTCTGGTGGCTTTTCCGGCTGTGTGGCCAAAACCTGTGTCGCACCATTGAGCAGAATAGTGTCTTGACGGCCAAAAAAAGAAGAGTGTTTGTTTGGAAGCAGGATGACACAATAGGCCCGGATGTGATGAGAAGGCGAAAGGTGAACATGTATTGACAAGCATTGTGGTCTACCAATGAACCAAAGGGGAGGCCAGGCACTTGCATAGGATTGTAGAATTCGGCGGATTTGTTGGGCCAGTTTTTTGAATGTGAATATTGAATATGAGCTCAGAACAACTAACATGGAGGAAGGTGGCGTCATTTTATGGTAAGAATGCGACCTTCTCATATCGTGTTGCAGATTCCTCAAGATCAGACTCTCTTGCATATAGTCCTAGTAGTTCGTGTTTTAGGATTGAAGAAAGCTTGCGGTCCGGACAAATCCAATGTTTGTTGGCTTTCCTTAATGCTAAAGGTCTTGAACAAATCTGGTTACCGATTGTCCGAGTGACATCAGGAAGTGTACTGTATCTCAAAACCTTGGCAACCTCTCAAATCATGGACTTTTCCAGTTGATATTATATTCTTACCTCCATGCCCCGTTGAGGCACTGGTGTCATTTTCAGTCACCCTTGTGTGACTTGAAAAAAAAGTTTTCCCCCAGGTGATTCAGATGCAGCTGCATGCCCTGCATGGCCATGGTAGTGCCTCTGGATGAAGATCTCCATCGTGACAGGGTGACAGCGTGACCATATGCCAATGATGGATTCGCATCATTCATCTTAACCTTTTTGCTGGTGATGTTTAGGAGAGCATTTATCACAGATTTTGTTTGAATCCTCTAATCATCCTTGACATTCACAGGTTTACAATGGTTCAGATGCGAAAAACATGCTTTGCATGGTGTTCTTTGCGCAAAGATGTTTGCATTGATGATCGAGTCCAAGTGACGACAATGCACTGCAATGATGTTTCTGTTGTAATGCAATTTGGCTATTTGGCCAATGGTTTGGGGACTGTTGGCTTGGAATCCCCAAGGAACGGTGTTACTAGGGGATGGATTCATAACCATCATACTCCAAACCAACGGGTCAACATGTGTCGATGTTCATCCTGCAGTGGGAAATACACAATACAATATTATTTGACTACCCTCCAGGAATCTATCGTAATATATAACAATGGCAGTTGACCTGTTCCACGAGGAATACTTTTGAATGGCGAAAACACTCAAATTAGGATTCAGCTTCGCACAAATCTCCAGAGAACGAAACAACCAATCGAACAGTTCTATAAATCAACTTTCGATGTTTGGGTTTCATAGAGCAAAAATTCATAGGTTTGTCACCCCTCATTTCGAGGAAAGCTTAAACCGTTTTTTTAACCAGAATTTCAATGAAAAATCACCCTAGAATATGGTAGTTTTCTTTTAGGACCCAAACCAAGAACTTCACAGTATTTTGTGGGACAATTTGGATTCATTTTAAATTGTCCGCATGTTACACTCAGATCATCTTGCAAAACTCTCTCCAATGACCTGCGTTTTAAAGAAAGCATGCCAGAATGTAGCATGTTCAGTTTTGAAAGGGGTAAACTCCTAGTTTTAAGGAGTGCAGGGACATCAACTGCCATTTCTGTTCGACGGTTAGGCATCAGGGACGTCATCTCTGGGATCTATACTGAAGGAGGCTTTTCAGCCTTTTGGCGAGGCCTGACTGGGCGCAGCCGTTGATTGGGAATTGTCAATTGCATTTCTCTTTCTTGTATCATGAAAATTCATAAAATGAACGCCCTGTACCGGAAGATTGAACTTCTTTCCGGGATTGGCATCTGTAAGAGGATCAAACAAAAAAACACCTAGTCACGGGGCCCCAAATTGCCCAGTCAGTAGTTGCTACTTATAGGAACCCCTATCAACCAGGATTTCTCCAAAGTCCAACTTTTCACCACTGGATGCTACCTGCACCCTCCAAGGGGTCTTCTAAGCAACCCTTAATAAAGGTTCAAACACCACTTGTTGTGGGGTCGCACCACTTGTTGGGGGGACGAGTTGAGGAACGCACTTTGTTCTGTCGCTGCTTACATACATGCTATGTACGAGTGAGACCTGGAATCTGCAAACTGCAAACCAACAAGTTTTTCATGTACGATGTGGTAGCATTACTGTGCCAATCCTTTCGTGTTTGAAAGGAAACGCACCTACAGTTGGCGGATGTTCCATGATTCTTCACAGCTATATTAGCTATATTATGCTATATTGGGGAACCGAATGGTCCCACTTTCAATTGGCAGTAGATTGTTGTCGCAGAAACAAGGACATTTCAAACACTGCAAACCCTAAGCAACTCCAACCCACCAAAACGAACGACCGCATAAAACACGTTATATATTGCATGAAAAGGATTCAAAGAAGGGAACCCTGATGAACTAATTATGAAAGTCAAACATACTTGTATGACATAAACACGACATGTACATTGATATCATGTACAACCCTCCGTGGACTCCGTGGTGGACCTTTTTCCTTTTTAGAATATGTTTGAAACATCATACCAGTCCCATGATTATGCGTTCCGATTTTACCATCGCGGTTGCTGCTCTTCTTGTCGATGCCTTCGTTGTCGTCGTCGTCGTTGTCGTTGTCGTCTTTGTCGTCGTTGTTGTCGTTGTCGTCGTTGTCGTCGTTGTCGTCGTCGTTGTCGTCGTTGTTGTCGTCGTTGTTGTCGTCGTTGTCGTCGTTGTTGTTGTTGTCGTCGTGGTTGTTGTTGTTGTTGTTGTTGATGTTGCTGTTGCTGTTGCTGTTGCTGCTGCTGTTGTTGTTGTTGTTGTTGTTGTTGCTGTTGCTGTTGCTGTTGCTGCTGTTGGTGTTGTTGTTGTTGTTGTTGTTGTTGTTGTTGTTGATGTTGTTGGTGGTGGTGGTGCTGGTGGTGCTGGTGCTGGTGCTGCTGCTGCTGCTAATGTAGTAGTTTTATCCCCCTAGATCAGTCCTTTATAAAATGCGGATGACTGTGCTTTGCAAAATGCAGGGGCGGGAGGTCATTTCATAAAAACACTTAGTGTTGCATTCCCTCTGGAGTCTAAACATTTCTGAGGGGGTAACATTTTATAAAAACTATGTTGGTTGGCCCCTGAAAGGTTCACTATGGGAAACCTCTTCATGCAGTCCCCTGTTTTGTGAATGTGAGGAATTGTGAGGAGAGGTTTTGGCATTTTATAAGGACGCATGTTGCGACAGACGGTTCGTGTATGGTGTTGTAATTTGCAGAGACGTGACATTTCATGAAAATGACCTAAAAATGGCGGGTTTGCATTTTATGAGGATTTATTGTTTTGTCCGAGCATTTCAGAAGAAAATTCCGCATGGTTCATGCATTTCATAAACCCTATAGTTTCATGAAATGCCGGATTAGTCATCCCCCAGGCATTCAAAATGGGATGTAGTTTTCTCTTTAGCAGCATATTCGTACGGTAACGGGTAATGGTTTGAACTTTATTTCTACTGTGTGTGCAATCATTCCTCCTCCTTGCAACCAGCCCAAAGGCGGTTGGGTGCCTGGCAACCCAAGCTAGTTGGTTGAAAGATGGATTACCTTCTCCCAAGTTGGTGCTACGTCTGGGCTACTTTTTGTGGCCTTAGTGGTTGATTTCAGGCAACACGGCTACTTTGTGGCATCGCGGATTGTCGAACTGCATTAACTTTCCTGTCAACAGCTGGTGCAAGGAGCGCCTTCATGAGTGCCCTTGGATGCAAGAAATTGGAGACTCAACAGCCTCGCTCGAGGGTGGTTCGTAGAGAATCCTTGAGCATGCTGGAGTATTTGGAAGAGGAAACATGAATTAAACAGTGAAACCTAAGACTGAACTTCAACAAGAATCGACTTTCTTCCTCCTGAAGTATGACCAAGGAGTCCCGTATATATATATTATATATATATATATTTATTTTTATTTTTTAAGATTAAGCGACAATAACTTTGTATATTGAAATGTATATAAATATATATATATATATTTATTTGTTTAAAGAGGAATGCACTTGATTCAGCCATGAGAATGGAGCTTTGCGTGCTGTTTGCTTTTTCCGCAACTAAGGCACCCAGAGCATGTGAGAAACATCTTAAGTGCGTTTGGTGGATCGTTGGCTGGAATCTGCCCCTTGGCGGCCCGTGCTTCTTTGGGAAAGGAACAAGAAAAGAGGAGATGAAGATAGATGAAGGGAATTGGTGTGCTGGATGGTCGATTTCCAGACTTGGGAGGTTTTCTGTGGAGCCCCAAGTATTGCAAGCCAAGCATTGCTTCACTTGATAGGGATCTAAATTGCTTGGTAAATGCGTTTATTTCCTGAGCAAGACCGTAGTCATAGTCGTGTTGACAGCAAGCGGTGAGCTTATAAACTGCAAAGTTCGATTGGGAACCAATCCACCAAACACTTCAAGATTTGAGATTAACTCCTCAAATTGCAGATAGAACTTGCAAATGACCCATGGGAAACAATGAGAATTAGATGGGACTACTGTAGCTGCTCAGCATTTGCAGGTTCGCCACTTCAGTAAAATGAACGTCAATGGGCAATGTGTGTTTTTTTGGTCGTGTTCTCAGCCTTCAGGCCATTCATCTTGAGTATCATCCCTGGATTCCTCTCCCCTCAGAACACGCTTTTTGTTCGAAGCGGCCCCAAATTTCTGTGGAACTTGCCCCAAATCTAAGCGTCGAAACCTTCATCAAACTGAACATACCCGGAAAGAAACTTTTCATGTCACTGGGACTGGGATGCTTTCTGAATTGTGCCCCAAAAAGGTATGCGGTATACCGGGTATGCATCTAAAAGGAGGGGTTGCAATGCAGACCACAAGTAGTTAAGTAGCAGCACACTTACCATTTGAGATGGTCAAATGGCGGATTGTTATACACACCTCACCGACCTGAATATAACACCCCCAACAGCCACACCTTCAAGGTATCGGTCATCCCATCGACGTGGTCCGCACGCGTCTCTGCGCGGCGAAACGTAGCTCAGCTAAAACCATATAGATGGATGGACCACTTGGGGAAACCAATCCGTGGTTGGCATGCGGCTTTTGTTTGTTTCACGCAGACGTCAAAATTGGCAAATCCAATCTGTGGAAAACTCTGCAAGTGCTGTAATTAAGTCGTGTTCATTTCTTACCTCTTAAATTTGAAGGTTTGCAAGCACCTTGATTTCCTGGGACAATATCATAGTGCTTTCTAGTGTGGTAGGGGTCCTATGTGGCCACTTGAAGGGTCCTCAGCGACATGCTGCAAAAGAGGCCTCATAAGGACGTTCAACCTCCTCTGGCATGTGTCCCAGTTTGTATTTTTGATGGCAGAAACGCGTAGATAAACGTCATTGAGATTTTCAGATATTCAATATTTTTTCAGAATGGAGGGGGTAAGGATAAACATCAGAAACAATGTACTGGAGTTTCAGCTTGGCGGTGATACTTCTATCCCTTTTCCTTAAAGAGGGGCTGATACTTTTTCGATGTGTTCTTTTCTGCTAGTTTCAGTGCGGATGTTGTTGTTGTTGTTGTTGCTGTTTGGTTGGTTGGTTGGTTGGTTGGTTGGTTGGTGGGTGGGTGGGTGNTAGTGCAGGTAATAAAAGGTGCAGACAAATCAAGAAACGGAGAGGGAACTGCCCTTCCTCCAAATGGTGTTTTGGCCTTGTTTTCAGAAGACAAGATGACGAAGGACCCGTTGAGCCAGACGCAGGGCCAGTTCTGAAACAGCAGAAGCAGCCAGCAGTGACCTTGAGCCAGAGCAGGGCCAGGTCTGAAACACCAGAAGCAGCCAGCAGTGGCCTTGAGCCAGACCAGGGCCAGTTCTGAAACACCACAAGCAGCCAGCCAGTGGTATGTGGATTGTCCGGAACCTCCAAACCACCCAAAGCCATTGGTTGTTTTGCAGGCGGGGCTTGCCTAATAGAACCTATTACAAAGGACCCGTTAGAGGGGGTGTTGTTCTACAAGGGGGGCCTTTGACCAACAACGGGTCCTTTGTAATAGGGTTTTGAAATTACAAGAACCAAGAGGAGTTGACGGGGTCATTGTCTTTTTGTTTTTGTTGTTGTTGTTGTTGTTGTTGTTGCTATTTGGTAGGTCAAGTGGTGTTTGTCGGAAAGTTTTCCCTGACTTGACAGCTGAGGATTTGGATACACAGGAATCCGCCAGACTGCATCCTGGATTTCAATTTTGAAGGTGGTGCCCCCCCATCAATTTTCGACCAGGGCCGCCATGTTTGACATTTCCATGTTGACTGAGTTTAAATTGAATACCAACACATTTGTTTGTATAGATACAGTTGTAGATACCTGTAGATTTCAATGCAAGAGAACGTAAGTACTGAGTTCATAGTAGAATGTCGGCCGGGTTTTTCGGTGATCTTATCCGGAAACCATCTTGATTAGTGTTATCTACTGGCCTCTTTGCTCCCTACTACCTGTTGAAGGAACATAAAGGAACCAGAACCCGCCCTTACTGTCAGGATTCACTTGGTTGGTTGATTCATTTGAATTATATATCAGTAAGACATTCTATAATTATACAGTTTGGAGTAGATGGACATCAATCAAGCTTACCCCTCTCCGCTGGCGCCATTCCAAAAGGGACCTCAACACGTTCATCTTGAACTCATATGTGTTTCGAGGGTTTCTATCAGATTAGTAATGGTAGCACATACACATATATGGTTGCACTTGCACCGGTCTATTCGGAAAGTCTAAACCTGCTGAAGTTCTTGCTGAGACCGTAGGTAGTAACCGAAAAATTTGAAAGAAAGAAATGCTGACAATTCATTTTCAGCCGCTAGCTGTATGAGACGGCACGGCTTTAGAATTATGGCAAATTGAAACGGTGTTTTGTGTTTTGATTTCTTGAGCCCGAAGGATGGCAACATGGTTATTTTTTCAGGATCCATGATGCACAAGGGCGTTCCTCGAGAAATGAGACATCGGTTGTCACTCAGTTTTGTGGCCCCAAGCTTTTTGAGGTCCCGAACCAGCACGGGATTGAACAACCACTCCCTTGACATCCCTTGACCCCAATGAGACACCCAACAGCAAAATGAATCTTGCTCGGATATGCTCATAGGCCAAGATTGGTTCAGATAGAACCAGATGGTGTGGGATTCTTGTTGAGATTATCATCCTCAGAATATCCCATGGTATGCAACACCAACCATCTTAAACTTAAACTTACATAAACATTTCTATTACTCACGATGATTTGAGCTCCCTTCGTTTGGGTTTTCCCCCTTGTTTATGTCAAGACTTGCGTTGGAACTCAGGCGTCCAGAATCTATGTAGAAGAAGGCTTCAGCGCATTCTACGTAGCTAAGCTCAGCAATGACAGTCCCGGTGAACACAACATTTGTTTTGCTACCCATGTTTTGTACTGTTTTGTATCATTTTGTATCATCAATTGGACTTGGATTTGGTTTGTATTTGCTGTCCCGTAGTAGCCGGCTGGAAATCCCTCCCGCTTTCAAATGAAGACACGGATACGGATTTTTCCAGCCATCCAAACATGTCGGATTACTGGAAGGTAAGTGTGTTTTTCGGTGAACTTCAATTAACCGAAAAGGAACACATTGAAGCAGAACCGCAAACCATTTCTCTGAATTGGCTTTTCTAATTATCTAACTCTTGAATTCCATTGTAAGGACAGGTCAGAGAAAAGCAATTACTCTTTATCTAATGTGAGGACTGAGAGATATTGGGAGTCCATTTGGATGGCATGAAATCAGGGATTGGTAGCAAGTAAATGAATTATGTAACTGTAGACTATACACAGGAACAAATGTGAACCATTGAGGACACAAGAACAAACACAGGTACACATACTTACGACTTGAAGGGATGATGTGACACGTGTAACCATGCAACCATGTAACCGTGTAACCATGTAACTGGGTCGGGTCTGTGAAGAGTGCGGAGAGATTGATCATAGATGAGGCCAAAATCCTGGATATGCCTGTAGACAGATGTTCTAGAAACAAGCCTTGAACAAGGAAGTGCAGGTTTGGCATAGGAACAATACAACTTTTGCCATTTGTTTGGGGTTCCAAAATGGCGAAGCCGGACGGAAGAAAAGATTTGATTCCTATGACCAAACTGGTTTTCAGGTGGTGTATGTTTGGGTTCCCAGGCTGGCTTTCGAATATCTTTATTTACTGTCGTGCCCAACGTGGCATGCTCCTCCGGTTTGAATGGATCAAAAGACGGTGGAGCAGGGATTAGGTTTCCTGGAGGATCATCCAACCTTGTAAATCCTTGTGTATATATATATATATATACGTTACATAATCGTTACATATATTATATATATATATGGATCTCTCATAGTACAGTAACAATGGAAGGAAAGTTACGAGCCTCGCAGTCAATGGCTCAGCTCCAAGTGATAGTGATATGCCAGGGACATCATGATGTTCACCCCATTTTTGATTGACAAATCTTGCCATGTTTGTACGTTCCCGGTCCATAAAGAAATTGAGATAATAGGATCACCCATACCGGCCGGGAGTCTTACCAACGAAGCGCAGAGGGAAGGGACCATCCCCCAAATCCGGATCTTCACGATGACAAAACTTCTTGGATTTTAGCATGCAGAGTTCGACATTATGAGTCCATTTGGAATTTGCACATTACTTTCATTACTTTCAGGTTTAAACTTTGGGGTTGTGGTACATCCTGCATGGATGATTATCCTGGAGTAAATGAGAAAATTGGAACTCATGGACATTCCATTTACTTCATAACAGTAAATCCTTGGATCCCCAGACAATCTCTAGTGTTTCCACACTCATTTGTCAACCGTCCTCAACAGGATTCATTGTCACAAACGCATCGCGTACATCCCAAAGAAAAGCAAAGCAAAACAGCAAGGTCTTGTTGGAACCAATAAGTACCTGGACATCCATTGGGAAAGTAGGTAGTATACACCATACTCCACCTCCAAAACCACTTGGATAGTCCATCCAGCCATGTTACATGAGTGCGTGAACGCACTCATCTAAAGTGTCGCAGCATACTTTCTGGCATCGCAGTCCATGATTTTTACCAAATACAAAGCGCAACTCCCGAGAGTGCCGCAGGGCTTTCAGTTGGTTTAACATTCAGCCATTAAAACAAGTGCCTGGACACTTTCGCCATGGTTATATAGCCAGAATGGGTTGAACTTATCTAATGGAAACTATATAAGTACTCTTCTTTCGGTGACATGCTAAAAGACATGTTTGTTTTTCAGAACGAAACCTCGATGTTTCTGGATGAAAAGGCATAAAGCAGGCGGATTGGAGTTTTGAGACATTGATCCTCCAAGCCACTTGAACGATCAGTTTCAATCGCTTAGGTTGCTTTTATCTCAAAGATGTTTGCATGGGCTTGCCTATGGTATCGGCTATTTCCTCCAGGCCCGATGTGGCACGGAGTGCAGAACCTTTCCACCTTTCCCAAAAAGCTTAATATGTAAAGGCTGCAACTTTAAACTCAAGCATTTGTTACGCCTGAGTGTGTGAAGGAGTGTGTGAAGGGAGATAATGGGAGAAGTCCTTCCATGAACACAAATCCCTTCAAGGAGGTCTGACAGATGGACCTGTTCTCAGGGACCTGCTCGGGAAACTAGTAGTAATCAAACAGTTTAATTAATTGATGGAGACAGGCAGGGCATTTTGCAGAAAATTGTAAGTGTCTGGGATACCCAGATATTACACCTTTGGTACGACTTAAGGCATGAGGCTTACAAGTGTTCTTGTAAAACACACAGTATGATGGAATGTGACCGGGTTTTTGAAGATTGCTGAACTGAAGACTCTGAGCAACGAAAAATTATTCCCACTTTTTGTTTGAAGGCGGGTATGAAAGGTGAAGCACCATCGGACCATAGAGATACTGGTACTATCATCGTAGGCAAATTTTCCATACAATATCCACATAGTCATAGCCTACAATCATTTCTCATGGAACTGAGAAGAAACATACACTTGGCACACATTCTACAGAGAGTGATAATGGAACTGAAGGGGAATACATTGAAACACCAGAGCAGTCTTTGCAAAGTTGGTAGTCGTGCCAGGTACAGCAACCCCGAAGTGTGTAAGATACACTCCTCTGTATGATGTTGCGGGCCATCATTAGAGATCAAACTCGAACCCCCATTTAATGGGAGCGTGAACTGACCATCAATCTGACGACCTGATAACCCTGCACAAGCGAGTGATGATTACGCTGAAGCCACGCATAGCTGGCTAAATTCACTTAGCATTTACTTAGATGATTCCACTATGTATTTGCTTTTGCCATTTGTCACCTACTTTGGCAAACTGTAGCAATGGTACATCCACCATGTAGTTTATATCGATGATTTCTTGATTGGATGATGGCCATATCTTCGTTTGTGCGTTTCAATCAACGGAACTTACGACCCACTCAGACGCGAATTGTAGATATTCAGAGGTTACTATATATAAGTATGGCGATGGCTACAAACCCGGGAAACCAGTTGGATTTCAAGCGCCTTTACTGATGACCGACTTTGTCCACTCTGCCCACTATTTCCAGTGATAATGTGGAAATTAAACCGTAGTTAGTATTACAGTATCTAGAACCCACAAGCGAAGAACATACCTACAGTACCTGATAGACAACAACAGACAGGTTTCAATAGTTGTAGATAGATACACCTTTATGATAGCCTTTATGGGGCATGATTCGGGGCCCAAACACATCCTGACCAAGGTATTTCAAAGCTTAGGGAAAAGTAACATCTTGAGGCTGAAAGTCATTAAAATACTTTCCGTACGGGTGATTGTTAGGGATGAAATTCCCCGACTGTTCAAATCCATTATGGAATTGTTGACCAACCAGTAATGGAACGCTCTGGATAGAGGTTTCTTTCAGTGCTTGCTTGAATTCACAATCTTTACCTTTGTTTATGACGCCTCATCGGTGATACAGTTGAAGAAATTCTTGCACTATATATTTATATATACATAGAGGCTAGAGGATGGGATATGATCGAGATGGGCGTGTCTCAAAATAAAGGGCCCCCAAATGATTACCCCAAAATGATCATTTTAACAGGAAGCCTTTTAGGGCACCAAATTTGGGTCAACACACCCACCCATGAACTGGTGCACGGTAGATCCAATCAACCCTATGTACAGCCCACCAACAGCTACGCCAACGGCCACTTGCGCCAGTTCCAGCTGCTGGATCAATGAGAGCGCAGTGGCTGGGTGTTTGGCCGGGGGTCTGGCTGGTGGTATGACAGCAGCTATCTTCTACCCCTTGGCACCTTGGACTCCAAAACGCTAGGAGGAGAGGAGAGTATGTTTCTTAATGATGTTGTGTTATGTTGTGTGTAATTGTTCTGAAACTTGGGGTTTGTGGTGAAATTCACGGTCTTGTTGCATCAGTTCTGCGTTACATTTCACCACTGTTTTGGTGGGTGACACTCGTTTCCTAAATGAGTTTGAAAATGTTTGAAACCACTTGCCAAAGGCTTTTGCATCCTAGTGTAGTTTTTTGTCGATTCGTTGCAGTGCTGGGTTCCGGTGGCGTATTTGTGCGGGAATATACTGTATATTTTGAGTATAACACGAACAATTTGGTTGGCAGGGCTCTTTACTTCCTGTTGTTGTTGTTGTTGTTCATGTGCTGCATGTACAAAGGAATGACAATCATCCATACAAAAACAAGGACTAGTGTGAGAAGTGGTTTTCGTTCGAGCACTAACCAGGTATAAGTCACCCAGAATTTGAGGGTGCCATCATTAAAACTCGTTCCAAGGATTCCGTGAAGAGGCAACGACAAATGGGAATCAGCTTGGAGTCCTTTGGCGAAGAAAACAGATTCGTAAGGGGATTGAAGAGATTGGGTGTGTTGATGTGGTTTCCTCGTACTAGTAAAATCAACCATTTCTGTTGCGGATGTGTGCGGCCTCCCTAATTTTTAGAGACGCGTCAATGCATATACATTGTAGAATTATCATGTATGTATTATATATGATCCTGGTTCGCGGTTCGCCCCCCTGTATGGTCCCAAAGCCTGCGTTTTGCAGCATTCCGGCATGAACACGTGGTATTTGCATGTACTGTATTTGCAGTGTCTTTTGCATGGTAGGTGGCTGGCGCAGTCCACAAACCTGCAAATTCGAAGGATTTCTGCAACCTTCCGAAAAGGTGTTACTTGAAGGACTTTTGCAACCCTTCCAGATTCGAATCATTTGCAATGTTTCAACTTCAACATCGTAGAGTAGTGCCATCACACACGCTTCTATTACCATGTATAATTCTAAAGAGGATAACGTTGCCTCCGGGTAAACCTACAGCCTCCGTAGCCCATCTGATATCATCTAATCTTTTACCCGTCGAACTTTCCGTTACATTATCTTATTTGATCTAGTTTTCAATAGTTATCTGATCTAAACTCAAATTCTCTACGCTTTTTGCAGCATACATGCCCCAATCTTATCTTGCCTGCTATCAACTTATGTCATCTCATCCTACCGGTTGCGTTGCTGTTGGTTGGAGCTTGGAGGACCCCACCCCTTCCCACAGCGCCCAACCATTCCACGGGGGAAGCGGGGTATAACTGTTCTATCTTTATGATGTGTATATATATATACATATATATATATATATCTTGAGTCTATCTAACTATCCCTTCGTTGTCTTGTTTGTTTGAGTTCTCTGTAGCTGATCTCAACTTACATTATCTTAACTCATGTCAGCATACATTGTCCAATTTTATCTTGCCTGGTATCAACTTATTTCATCTTCTCGTACAAGTTGCAGTGCCGTTGATTAGTTGATTGGAGGTTGGATGATCCCCACCCCCCCACCCCAGAGCCCACCCATTCCATACGGGGGAACGGGGGTTGATGGGCTTTGACCATGACCATAGCAGGGGGGTGAGGGGGGTGACCCTGAAACTGGAAGATATATGTATATATATACCCATATATACATACATATGTATCTATACCTGAAACCAATCTAACCCTTCATGATTTGAAAGGGCCTTCTTGTGGAGGGTCCGCTCTCCTAAATAGATGGCCAACATCAGGTTCCCTGCGCACGTAAAATACATGTATACATGCACTTGTATATATATATATTTATACGTATATATATATATATTATTTTTTTTTCAATATATATATATATACATACATGTATATATTTATTTTTAGAAATATTCACAGACCGACTTTGAACTTCGCACTGTACCTATACAGCATCGATGTATGACTTTTGCATACAAGTATCATATCAAGACGGTTGAAGTATAATGACGTTGTGTGACATGTTCCCAAAGCCGGTAATGAGATTCAACAATACCCTATTTCAGTACTAATGAGATCAAGGCAGGGTTTTGGGACAAACAAAATTAAAAGCCCCAAACAATCAAACATCCTGTGAGGAATATTTTGAAGACTACCTATAAAGCGAGTTGAACACCAAATTAGGGAATATTAAGGACATTCTTTGCGGTTTTGATACGAGGTATGGTTTTTGTGTGTATACAGCATAGTATATATATATATATATTGTGATTCCGCCGGGCTCCGCACATTTCCTGGTTCCGGGTTGAAAGATACCGCATTTGTGGATTCAAGCAGTTTCGAATCTGGGTCCACATCTCCTTTTCTCACCATCCTCACTGCGACTTGTTGAAAACACGATTTCATTTTGATGCAGTTTTCTGAATCTCTGCTTGAACTACCTTGGACCGCCAGACTATAGAGTTGGAATATGTATAGATAGAACCTGCAGAACATGTTGTTATGGGGTGACTTGATTAGACTTGCAGTAAACACCATCCGAACACTTCATGATTTCAATTCGTTGCTAAGGGAAATCTGGAAGACAATTGAAGGCTTGTCCCTCTATCGCGGCTTACGGCCAGAGTTGTTCAAGGCGAGCCCGTGGCCTTCTGGAGTTGGGGGGTGAGTACATGCCCTGTTGGTCATCACTTTTTATTTTACGTTGATGTCATGGTGATTTATGTTGTGATTTGAATATATCATCTGAATATGCATGAATTGTTTATTATGATTCATTCTTTATATGTCTGTCACTCTTTTTGCTTATGCACAAAAGGGTGCAAATTTCGCGGTCCTGGTCACCCCCATAGTATGGTCTAACAGAAATATGCTATATTACTATCCAGGAAAAGCCACTCGACAGGAGTTTCAAGAGAACACCTAAAGCCTCGTAGTGTGTTCTCGCAAAATGCCATGTGTCATATCACATCCAGTTGACGGAGATCAGAATTCACCATGCTACTGTAAAGGGACTATTCTGGGTGCATGAACCAGGATTGTTTTTGTTGAGACATTGTGGGCCGCTTGAAATATTCTGGGGCATAAAGACATATTCTCAAAGGGGAAGAAGACTAGAGTGCATTTCCATGGCCAAGGGGATTTGATCTGGTGCCATTTACATATCTAGATTCTTTATGATTCTTTGATCTCTGGTTGAAATGGTGAAACGGTTTTCTTGTAGTGATGCCTGTAGTCCAGCAGTCCTACGAAGCGCGCAGGTGTCTTGCAATACAGCCATTATGTTTGGTCACTCGTCGATCTTGTTTGTTTGCTGCTGTCTTTTTGTTGGCATTGAACGTACATTTGACATATATGGCAAACACAAATAACATGAGCAGTGCCCAAGAATATTCGAATGAAGGATATGTCGCTCTCATGCTGGTGGTTGCCAGTATATGGGGTTTGCCATGAGTAGGATGGTGGAAGGAATCCTGTTTCTTGAGCAGTGAAGGTGACTTCTTCAGTTCTCAGCAAAAATTGGGCTTAGGAACAGACGTTTGATTCCAGTGAAGGGGAAACGTGGTGAAATGCATGAACAGGGGTTCTTTTGAAGTATGATATCTAATTCACTGACTTAGGGGACCCGAAACCTAAAATGAAAGAAGGGACTTCAAATCATATTTGCCTTGGTGGCAAAGCTATTGCCACCAGCCCCTGCAAGATCTGCACCTACCATCTTTGGACAAGGCTCGTTGCAAGGAAATAAGCAAACAACGGTTCAGTATCTTTGTGTCCAAATCCTGCAGCGCCTGGGATCTATGATGCTTTCCAATAATAACTGGTACAGGCTTTCTTGCATCACTAGTATGATTGCGTCCATGTAATTTGTTGGGGAGGTATAGAATTGATCTATGTCATCTTGCTCGTTGCAACTCAGTAGTGATGATAAGTGGGGGATTGCCTTCTGATCGGTATCTCAATCATGTAGCATCATGTAGGAGTTGGAATTACACCCTCAAAAATTAATATGGAACCTGGAAATGATGGTTTAAAGAATCGACAGTTTCCTATTGTCAGGTTCCACCTTAGTTTCTTGGAGCGTAACAAAACTCATTTAATGTTCACTTGGCAGAACTGAAGGAATCCCCCAACCTGAGCTAGTGAGATTTGTGTAGATTTGTTGGGATGTTGATTTTGGAAACAGCTCTTTTCGTTTCGTATGACTGCTCACCGTTGCCCCGCCGACTTGATGCCTCGATTTTGAGGTTTGTACGAGTGGCTAAGACCGACCGTCAGGGGAAAAAACCCCTGATGTTGTATGGTAAAAAAAACCGTAGAAATCGCGGGGCAGCGTGATGGTTTCAGCAAATAGTTGAGATTCAATGTCAGTTAAATGGTTTCAGGTTGATCGAAAAGCCCCGTTGAAAAGATGGCGATGGACCGGACCTAGGATTGGGGTGGGCTTCTGGGAAATACCCAACAAAATAATTGAGGTGTGTCAGCCCGAAGAGCGTGAGGTGAACCATGATCAAATTTACCTAGACTACATTCATGTTGTTTCCCCATGAACACCCAAAAGGCCTCGAGGACATCTTGAATCTTAGAACTCCCAAAGAAAGCGAGTTTGTGAGGGATATTCCTGTTGTAAATGATTGCACCAGTGCATTTTAAGCAGGGAATTGGAAGCTGAAAAGGATGTTTTTTTGAGAGAACAGTGAATACCAACTTCAAAATCGTTACTGCTATTACTGTACGTAATATTGCAACTACTCTAACTGCTCCTACTACTACTACTTCTACTACTACTATTACTACTACTACGACTACGACTACTACGACTACTACTACTACTACTACTACTACTACTACTACTACTACTACTGACTACTACTACGACTTCTACTTTTACTACTACTACTACTACTGCTACTACTACTACTACTACTACTACTACTACTACTACTTCTGCTACTACTTCTGCTACTACTACTACTACTACTACTACTACTACGCTTATTGTGACTACTTTGACGATTGATACTACGACTACTACCACTCTTGCCTCTTACTCCTATTCCTTCTACTACCCTCTCTCTTACTCTTACTTCTACTCTTGCTCTTACTCTTTTTATTGCTTCTACTCGTTCGACTGTTGCCACTTGTAATGCCAATAGTATAGTATAGTATTTTTGCCGGTCCGGCTAGCACGGATACTACTACTGTCACGATATACTGGTCAATCCAGTATGGGCCAAGCACTGCTGTGCACCACTAGTACCATTTTCACGAATTCTACTGGCTTAGTGATCGACCCTGTCATGACGAGGGGTAGGGGGTCTACAATAATTGGGGCGGTGTCTGTCATCGAATTCTGGTGATTTGTTTTCTTGATATGATGGAACGTGCCGAAACCAACTTCTACACGTTGGCCCTTGCAATGGCGAGTGCACCATGGGTTTGTAGCGTAAGTACTCCTGGACTCCAGGGTCAAAATAGATGGCTAGCCATAGGGGCTGTGCTATCCAGAAGCAAAAATATGCTCCCATCAAAACTTGCTTGGAGACCCCAACTGGTGTGGTTTGAGGTAGATACATATATATATATATATGTGACACTAGATAATGACCGATAATGATATACATCTCTATACATTTACATACGACATAGATAGATTAGATCAATACATAGATAGACAAATCGATCGATAGATAGATACGGTACTGTACCGATAGATCGATAACATGTATATATATATATAGATAGGTCGGTATGTAGATAGGTAGATAGATAGATCGATAGATCATGTAGGAGCAATCCTCTCTGTTTTGAGAGATCTAATTGCCAAAGGATACCACAAACAACCAATGGTCTATTGGCCCTAGCCAGTCCGCATTGAGCCGCCTATCCTGGAATATGAACAATCAGTGTATCCCTGGAATAGGCTGAACCACCATCAACCAGCTTCATCGTCATACTGTCATACTAGAGATGCGTGATATCATATATCATAATCATGTTTAACAATACCAGCATCATCCAAATTCAATTCCTTCTCATGATTGTTATACCTCAGCCCTATGCTCTCAGCACATTAACCCCTAACATGCTGGACATACTTGGTGCGCAATTTGCCTTGCCGCAACTCGTGTGCTTTTAGGTCCAACAAACGTCGCAGCAGTTTGTCAAACTTCCTGTTACAATTTTCCTGTGATCATAATTCTTTAGACAATCTAACCTTGAACAATTGGCTGTATCAGAGGAAAGTGCAAGACCTTCTGTGTCTGTCAACGGGTCATCGGTTTAAAACAGGAAGTCCCAAAAACTAATGCCTTGCATGTAGCAGAATTTTGTGAATTTGTGATGTTCGGGGATCCCGGACCCTTGAAATCAAACTAGTTCAGGGACGTCAAGCAATTGGTTCCTGCTTCGTTGGTGGGGATTTGAACATGGTAAGGAATCTTACCCACCGAAATGTTTCTTTTTCTCCAGGAAGGGGCACTCACATTGCTTGAATGGCCAGGCTACATGTCCCCAACCTCCAGATACACCAGATACATCCCCACATGTTTGTTGTTTGCAATATAACTTCTCCTCATGTATACGAACGCACATAGTGATCTCATCCGATGCATACCATGAGCTCATTTCGCTAGGCAGTGATTTTATAATTTTTCATGTTCCCATCTTGGGGAAGATACGACCAGTCTGACAACATTCTTTTAGTTGGGTTCAAATCACCATCTTTATGCATGTCTATATTGTAAAAAAATGTATAAATATGACAAGTATGAATGATCAGACTGAAACGAGCAAAGCAGACATCCTTTTCTCCAAACTGGTCATGTGGCAAATTCGCATGTGTTTTTCTGTATGTCCATTGTTTGCTGAGAAAAACAACTGTTTCTACTTGACTCTACGCCAAAACTGCTGCGACAATTCGATACCTTCTCTGTCAGACAGACTCCAGACAGCGTACAGTGCATCTCCTCGTCATTTGCATCAAAAGTGACCAAACACCGAAACCTCAAGACAAAAACGGCACTTGATCCATTGTGTTTTGATGTTTTTTGTCTCAGCTTGAGTGAATTACAGTCTTATTATTTCAACTGCCCAGAATACGTGGTGGTTTCCAACTCCGAGATATTTCAAGAACCCGTAGTGATGATGGTGCTTCAGCATTTTAGGAATCTTAACAAGTTGCTTACTAATTCACAGACCAAGGGCCATGTTCCACCATTTCAAGTAGAACATCCACTTTTGGTCTTCTCACAATGAAAGGCCCAACGTTTATTGCTCCTTTTAAAAGGACTGTGACGGGTGTTGTCAGCCACGTGACCAGTAGGACGTGGCATTTCTTTGTGCATTTTTGTCACGTGGTGATGAGGCTCAATCTGATTGATTGTGACCATCCCTTTTCTAGCCTTTTCTTGTCATTAACCAGCCTCATTCTCCACAATTCCAACCGCAGTAATATGTAGGGTGTGCACGGTTTGCGGTTGGAAGCAGGGGCCGTGACAAAGCAAAAGTGTGCGTGCATTTGTGACTGTTATCCGATTGCTGAGTTTGGATATTCTTCAAATCAAATCAAATCAATCTTGTCTAATCCTTTTTGCCAGATGGGCCCCCTCTTAGTTGGTTTTTGAGCCTTGTTGATTCGCCCCCTATTTGCTAAATTTGGCAAACATTTTTTCCGAAGGGGTGGCTCAACCACATACTACTGCCCAGACTGTGTGTCCCTACCCAAATGGGGCAAATATTTTCGGTCAAAGTCAGAGATGAAATGATGAGCACCCAAAGGAACAGGCTCTTTACTGTACCTCATCCAGATATGTCCTTGTTGGAGAAGGTGTTTGGTACATGCATATCAACCATATCAGACCATATCAACAATGTGAAAGTGACTGATTTCACCATGGCAATTCCCTGACCCTTTCCAAAACCAAACGTAATAATGGTATTATTTAATTGGGAAATTCCAGCCAACCAGGCGATACGCTGCACGACGTTCTGCGTCAACAGTATGAATATATAGGTTGCACGGCCAAACTTGGCGAAATACATTTTGACATTGATGTTATGCATTATCATTATTATCATTGAAACATGATTCAGGGAGGCGATTGAGTTGATGTATGTATTTGCTTCAAGGTTCCAGGCTTTTTGGAAGCTGTTGAAACATCCAGACCCTGATCAATATATGGAAAAATTATTGAAAGATGCACCCTTACTTACACAATAATTATGCACACACAGGCAGACCTGGACTTTCCAAGAGGTTTTACATAAAGAAAAGGTGCTGGTAAATGTTGGATCAAGTTTCCGTGGGTTTCGGTTTCGCCAGACACTTTGCCGCAGCTGTGATGGATTCCGGTTGGAGAATCGCCCCACTTAGCGTGGTTAGTATGGTTAATGGGGTCCACAGGCCCTTGATTTGTAGGGTTCAACTGTTGAAGCTATACTCAGCGTAGGAGGCTTGGTAACCATACTCATCACTTCCTAAGTTCGGTGATCCTTGTAGCACTTTGGCTCCGTCAAATTATGTATCAACTGTTTCAAGTTGGGATGATGGAAAAAACCTGTTAGATTACCCTGTTTTTTTTTGGTACTTCCGTACTATAGTATTACAACTGGTCTCTTGCAGATTTTTAGCCTTGTAGGAATGACTCCAACTCATGGCCAGCGTTAAATAAAGCCAAGTGGTAGGGATCAATTACAACAAATCACAAGCAACAACGCCCTCATGGTGGATCCCAGCATCACATTGGCAGACTTGGCTGTAGCGGTTTCTTGGACTGCACGTGATGTCACTGTGGCCGCCTCAAGCCGGGGGTTGAGGTTTGGGAGAGTCAGAACCAAGCAGATTTTTTGTAAGGAAGCTGCCAGGATTTCGTTTTGGCATGACATTTTCAAGGCTCCCCATTGCCCTTCCTTGCCGTCCCTTTTAAAGGGGACCCGACATATATATATATATATACATACATACATATATATATATATATGTAGTGGATCGAGTTTTTTGACCTGGGTATGGTCATTCATCATCACCAATCGCTGGCTAAATATCAACTCTCATGGGACATTCAGGTGATGCATTTGGTGCCTTGGGCTTGTTGTGTTTGATCTTGCCACAGGCAACTCCTTACAGATGAAGTCAAGTTTGTGAACAAAGAGCACATGGAGTCATTTAGGGACAACTTCCAACAAGAATTCAGGAGCTTATGGAATAAACAGGCTCGTGAGATTTCTTGTTTGTTGTTTCCCACTTCGAATCATCAAATCATGTCTTGAATGAAATGAAAAATGTGAAAGGGACAACTTGCAAGATTCATCAACATTTTTTAACATCGGGGTTGTGACGTGTTGTGACACTGACCTAGATTCTGAGTAGACGTTTGTTTTCTCCATATGAGAGTGTCCTAATCTTTGCCATCCAGTTCTTACTTTTTGCATCTAATTTGCAAGGATTCTTTGGAAAGGGGATGACGCCATCACTGGACAAATTTATGAACTGCAGGTTTGGGAATGATTCGATTGTGAATTGCTCTAAACTTGGCCAAAGAATCTTCAAAAGGATGTTTTTTAAAGAAGAAAGCAAAACCAAAAAAAGTCGTAACCTGCTCATGTCAGGTTGGGCATTTCACTTTATCCAGAAGAATGGTCCATGATTTTGTTCAAGTGCTCCATGTTCGATATCAACAAAAACTCCACACAGAGGATTCATCATTCTTCTAAGAACCCCCTACTTTTGCTGGGTACTTCATGTAGGGTTGTACCATGTCAATTTGAGGCGCTGGTTGATGTGCCGGGTGCATGTTCTGCTCCTGGGCACTCGAATTTCTTTGAATCAACCTAGCGTGTGGCTGGTGAGATTGGAGTGTGGAAGTAGCTCATGACGCGACAGGCAAATCCTAATGTGTCCATAGCCATGAAAATTGATGGGCTTAGGATTTGTCATCTCCAGGTTTCTTGTAGTCATCGGTAAGTTGGGTCCTATATGTTGCGGCTGCGTCCTGGTTTACCCCATTTATGGATGGGAAAAGAAACCAAATTTGGAACCCCATCAGGCCATCAGGTTTGGATGATTTTTCTGTCCTGCTTAAGCTTCTAGAGGAGGGTGGTGGTAGTCAAATTGAAAATCATGCAGGCCTGGATGCGCTGTGAACATTTGTGCACATACTGCATATCCAGCAAGTTCAGAGAGGATTTCAAAGGGATGTTTGTGTTCAAAAAGTTAGGTTCATTGGACCAAAAGGGACCTTCACTTTCCTTTTTTCAATTGATGTTGGCCCCCCCACACACGCCTTGGGTGTTTGGATGTCGACCAAAACAGAGCCAGTCATTCAATCAGGTTCCCCCATTAAGATGGAACCTGCAACCATGCTGATTTCCTTTGGATTTTCCTCTCAACTGCATGGTCTACAGGTGTGTTCCCGAACATGACGACTTGAACGTTTGCAAGACTCCGCATCACCCGGTTGATCTCAGGATCAAGATTTGATTGGTGGACTGATTGCTAGTGCCTGTGCAGTACTCAGCTTGGGGGTGACCATGAATTTCAGTCTCAAACAGACCTGCATACACTACTGACTTTTTATTTGAAATAGGGGTGGGATTTGGAGCTACCAGAAGATCCAAGAGCAGAAACAATTTGTCCACCAAGGTGATGAGATCAGCTTAAAACTACTGGGACCGCGATGTCTCTTTTTACTAGAACTTAGGATTAGCCCTTGGTGACTGGGTTGTTACACCATGCTTCTGAGGGGTGCTTTTGGTTGGGGCTAGCCCTGACCAGTTTCCCAAATCAGCATCGCTCCAATTCATTCCCATTGACATTGAACCGGATACTAAATTGTGGTTACAACCACTTGTTGTTGTAATCCCTAAGCAAACAACATCTTCAATTTGACTCCTTGGCTTAAGCATCGGTTCATCGGTTAACATTGAGTCACCCAAACATCAGGTGGTCGAGTTTCAGCCACCCTCAGCACCACTTCCGTTGGTCGTGGTTTCCAGAAAACCTTATCAAAACACATATAAAACCTGCAGCCCTTCTGTTGGCTTTAAAAAACCTGCAGCTAGGATATATACCTTCTCCATCACTGGGTTTTTAGGGGCTTTGGAATTCTCGGGTCATTTTGAGACAATAAGAGGCCATTCACCCATGATTTTTTATTCACCATGTTTATCCAGATGGATGTTATGAAGGTCACCAGCCAATTCTTCAAATACTCAGGTCGATCCGCAGCACAGCAGTACCAACCTCGCCCCCTTCCTTCTGGGTGTGATGTGATTGAAAGGGGCGTTCAAAGAGCAGCTCCTTATGGGAAGGTTTGTTCCTTTGAAAGGTCATACACAGAAATGCGACAAATTTGTCAATTTGTATTTTTCTCTGGGTCATAGTATAAGAAGGCGTGTATCTGAAATGACCAAGAACGCTGTCTAATCCTTTGGAAAATGAATATGGTTGCAGATGCCGTACTCGTCCTTGTATCTTGCATTTCCTGAGTGATATGTCTCAGGTCTCTCCTTGAACCGCCATGATTCGCATTCAAAGCATACATCTTACGAACTTGTAAAGGAGGACTGCTCGCATGCTTCCCATGAAGGAAATTTATCTCTCCCCAAAAAAACAAGGATTGACTTGAGGTGATTCTGAATCAGTTTAATTGTCATTCCAAAGTGCTACTTGTACAAATGTATATAATGAATTGTATGATATTATATGTCCATATGGTCCATATGTTCAGTGCATTGTGTGTTCGTGGTGAAGGTTAGCATGGAAATGCCCGAAGCACCCAATCAACTGACAGATATACAGAGCCAAGGGGCCATAGCTCCGTAGGAATCCTACGTTTCCCTAGTCCACGGAGCTATCCACATCTATCCACGGAGCTATTGTTGAAGTCTGGTTCAACCAGTTAAAAACATGGCTTACCCCACTATGGAGAGGGATTAATGAAGTTTTGAATCCATCCCAGGATTTCCATGGATTTTTCAACCATCAGATAAATGTATTTTACTTACAATGTAATTGAATATTGAATATTTGAGGGTCTTCAACCCTACCTGGGAGCACCCGACCCCCTATTTGAATAGTTCTATATTTAGTTTGTAAGCAAATCCTTGGAAAACTGTCTCTTGTTGGCCTTGGCTCAAGTAGACGAAAAAATACCCAACCTTAAACAGAAGGGTCCGGGATCTCACCAACGTGGTCAAGGAACCGCGTGAAGGTGAGGCGGGGGAACTCATGGGTAGGTTTACCTGTTTACCTTCCCGGAAAACGGAAGATGGAAACCTGGAAACCCCCAAAAAATGGATAAACATGATGAAAAATGGTGGGTTTTGTAGATGAGTTTTCCTTATTCCAAACTGGCCTTTTTTTGAAAAGGTGTCACTGTTCTGAGGAAACTCTTTCTTTTGTCTCTTGAAAGATCTTCGTTGAAAGATCTTGGAAAGTATAAGACCAACTGGTTTGTCTCTACTGATACCCGGGATAGAGCGCCTTGGTTCAGAGTGTTTATGCTATCTACCACCTGTTACTAGGACCGGAAAACAATCCAGTGGTTTCAGGGGAGAAAAGCCTGGAGCATAGAAATCATAAAAGTGGACACTCGACTTTGCTGTTTATTTTTGTGTTGAAATTGGAGCCCCAACAGGGGAATGCTCCAAGACTTTTCAAATTGAAATCGGAGTCATTGACATTAGCTTCATCCCAAGAAACTCCAAATCTGCTGGGCTGATCTTCCCATGCTGCAAAATGCCGCAAACATGGTTAGCTGGATTTAAGCCGCCAATTTGTTTGAAGATAGGGGTGTTTTCCACCGAACATTGGAAGCTTTCGACCAAAAAGAATCATCAAACGAAGGTTGCCTGATCTCAACGGATTCCCATGGGCTGGGGCACAGGCAAGGGCAAGGCGCAGTTCGCGGCGTTCATGCAGTTGTTGAATGATGGCAGGTAAATCAATCCAACTTCAGAATCTACTTTTCTGATTTTTGAAAGTTGAACCTCCCTACACGTCAGCCAAAGCTTAAGTAAATTGTTGCTTTGGGGCCTGGTGTGTGGTGTTTTAGAGTCTTGGGATTCGCGGCGAAACTTCTTATCTTGTTTGTGCAAACTGTCAAAATCAAGACTGCTCAAGTTTCTCTAGCTACGTTGCACAATTTTGGTTAGTTTGGTTTTAGCATTGATTTGCTTGTTGGGGTTGTTCAGGTGGTCATGAGAAGTGAAAGGAATAAGCAGCAGGCCCCATCAGAATGAACAAAACGCCATTCCCGTCGCAACCTGATACATGTATTTCATGTATTTATATGATATTATAATTATATGTATATAATACATCCTAACTACAGATGTATTTTAGGTATTCATATGGGTGAACACACATGTCTACACGTACCCAGGTATTTGCACGCCACTCAGTCATTCATTAGTCATGGCTAGGATGCTTTATCTTAATGTGTCCAAATCATTCTTTTCAGACCGCTTTGTAGTAAACTAGGATGAAGAAATCGTCCATTCCAGATTTCTCTTATCAATGAAATTGGCAGCAATGTTTGGTTCCTTGAGGCCTTGCTAGAGCCCCCTCAGTGTGAGCTGACTTGCTGATACCAAGGTCCCCTTTTTGATTGAGCTCAGATTACTAGTTCCCTCCCACATCATCACACTTGGATGATCAGTTGGCACTTCCAGTATAACTTCCAATATTGGTTGGGATTATGCTATATAATGTACACTATGGTGTTTATACATATATGTAAACTATGTTGTATACATGATTGATATATTATATACAAAATATACCTCTCAAATCCCCAAAGCTACGTCCAGCCCTGGTCATCCAAGATAGGATGTCCAACTTCAGGTGGCACCTGCGGTGCAAAAGCCATACCTGAAGGCCAGCTATACCTTGAGTGTTTGACCTAGACAGGTGTAGTGCTAAAAATCTTGAGATTCCTAATCTGCATAAAATTATACTGTACATATATATATATATTTATATTTATATATAGCATATTATAGCATATTGCTTTATTGCATGTGTATCATCCTTCCACTTTAGGATGTAGATGTACATGTTCACCACGAATTTCTGAATTTAAACACACACCCCATGAAACGACTCTGTCTTAGTCGATTTGCTTGGACCCAAAGTTCCTCTAGAATGGCGATATGGCGCATAGTTGAAGATAGGGGGGTTTAGTAGGAACCGGCTTCGCTTTTCATTGAGCCCATAGATTAAGGACAGAAAAAATATCTTCCAAATCTGTGGTGGCTCCAAAACTGCTCGGATTTCAGGGCCCAAATCATTTTGAGATATTGCTACGTGTGAAAAAATGAGCTGAAACCTCATCCCAGACTGAAAAACACAAGATGATCTCAAGAAGAGTCATCCATTTTGGAGTTCAATGTTCCACTGACTCTTCTCAAGGATGAACTCTCCTTCAAGTACTGTTGAGAATCAAGTGAACTGATAGTCACTATAGTCATTCAGCTCATTTCACCCCTGAGTAGCAGCTAAGATCTTCATGATACGTTTATCTTCAGGATGTTTTCGTTTATGCTGCTGCCTGTATCAAAAGACCAGTCGTTTTTTTGTTTCGCCGCGGGTACTGACGTACCTCGGTGGCTAAGGATGGTGCAACGAATTTTGATGGAGGGTCCCGCGTTGAATCTACAACAGAATATATTGTAAGTTTGTAAGTAATGCACAAGCGCTTTAAACGACATATGTAAGTGTTTCATGATTATCACCATATGAATATGAAACTTCGCAACCATCAGTTATAGGTCCTACCATGACCTCAACTGTTTCGCAGGCCGCCTCGACTTGGAGCAAGCCACAAACCCAAAGCATCCCAGCACGGACCATCCCGAGCTACAAGGCTGCACGGCCCGCGGGGCCAGCCAAAGGCGGGGGGCCGGGAGAACATGTCGTCGTTTTTTCTTACATGTTTAGCAATGATGAAATTTGAACAATAGATAGATGTTTCTTTAATTTAAGCAGTACTTAGTACTTATTATATGTATACTTGTGAAGAAATACAGAAAAATGACTCTATTGTTCCTGATCCAGAATTTCTTGGATTTTTTTGAGGGACTGTTGAACGGGTGGTTATTAAGCGGGAATCTGGCTCATGTTCTTGCATCAAGTCTGTGAAGCTTTGGACTTGAATCAAGGTTTGTACTAGGCCTTCGGGAAACATGACCAGGTAGCACTGTGCTACAGGCAGATATTCCTAGGGGGTGAAACATAGGCCCAATTTTGTGGACATTTTCCTGGTCATCCTCACTAGCCTCATTAGCCTTGTTCCCCCCTTACTGTTGGTGGAAGCAATCCAGCAGACCACATGAGATATAGCAAGTCCGATTTTAACAGCGGAAGATTCTGCGTATTTGTTCGGATTTTCTTCCGTCAGCAGTTTGGTCCCCAATCAGCAACCAAACCCAAGCCTCATGGACCTGGAATGGGAAACACCTGGGAGAGGTAGCATAACACCACGTGACTGGTTGGTGATTCGTGATTAGTGGGGAGCAAATGTCCCCAAGGAATGATGGAATGAAAAGTACCCATCCACAGGTCTGGCAAGAAACATGATGACTAGTTGCGGTCCTTGGGGTAGCTCTAGACAGTAAACCAGGTATATGTAGGTAATATGGTAATATAAATGTCACCTTTTGACATTCAAGCTTAACTTGTGTTTATAAGTGTTTCTGTAGGCTTTTGTTCCCATTGTTTTTGGGTTGTATAAGAGTATGTATAAGATGCCATTCCCACTGAATGGGGGCAAAGTGGTCCCTTAGCCAGTCGATGTATGAAACCTGCTGACACGTCTCGACAAAAAGCATGCCTAAAATTTAACATGGCTACCCCCCTGAAAATTCACATGTCCCCCCAAAAAAGGACCATCCCAAAAGGAAATTTCATTTTCCAACCACTATTTTTCAGGGGACATGTTAATTTTCGGGGGAGTAATCCAAATGTGCCAAGTTTTTGGAAACACTGCCATACATTGCTTCTTCCAACTTACCTGGCTTGAGTCCCAGATAATCATGTCACTCTCGGGGAGGGTAAGTTTCCCATTACATGTTTTTCACCGCCCTGGTTGCAGATGGCGTTTGCCGCAGATGTGTCTTGCTTTCTTGGGTAGTTAGTCTCCTACTAAACGCTGGTTCACTTGGGGTCATAGATCAGAGACTTGCAGCAACAGCTTTCCCATTCTGCAGGCGCTTGGTCGACGCAGGCGATTGTTTCACACGGAATGGGACTGGTCAAAAAAAGATTGGGCGGGAATGGCTACGGAGAGGTGATGACATCACAGCGGTTTTGTTTGGGGAGTGAGCGATGATTTGGGGAATCACCTCACCTCGAAAGTTAACCTCAAAAGTGGGATGTTGTCCAAACACTTGTACTGATTTCAGGAAGGGTGACTTCGTATATGTAGCTTCACATGTCATGTTATAAAGTTTATATTCCCTTCAAGCTCATTTCCAGAAAAAGGTGAGAAGATCCAAGTTGACTGATATGTTTTCAGATGGATCGATAATTCAAACTGTCACCTAACCAAATAAACCACATTTGGACATTGCATCACTTCATAGGTAAACACACTGAAGTGAAGTTTGAAGACTTTGTCTTGAGGTTCTTTTCCGGAGGGAGACGTGGATAAACGTTTAGTTTAAGCCCTGATTTTTCCATAGGTTTCAATCAGAAACCACTTCTTCATGGCGAAACTCTGTCAGGGAATTGTCACAACCTGAAGTGGCAAGTGATCTTTGGGCCAATTCTCCCAAGCAAATCTGTGATAATAATTTCATGATAACAATATTGTTTGGGCTTCCATGATCAAAGATCATATCAAATAAACAAATAAATAAATATATATATATCACATATTAATGTGGTAGGTGTACATATATTTTTATTTCATGCACACATACATATATTATCATATATTAATATATGTATATATATACCCTCNGGGGTGCCATTTTGGGAACCCGAGGATAGGTCCTGTTGAGTATTAGTATATATTTATTATATATATATATGTATGATATATGTATAATGTAACCGTATAATATAGATTCCTATGTATCGATTCTTAGGGCCCAAGAAGTTTTGAGGCAAACACTTTTTTGTGATGGTTATATGACATGCAGTGGTGCATACATACACACATGCATAGATATATGCAACTGTGCAGAAGTACGTATCTACCAACCTACCAACATGCAAACATACAGTAGGTCATGCTTGCACACGGCATTCTCACTGCAGATGTATGTATGTACAACAAAGGACCACTGCGACCAAAAGGGCATCTTTGCATTGATGGAGTAGTCTGCCTGAGCTCTTGGAAAGAACAATCTCTTTGTTTCGAAGTATTGGAAGACGTGTTTGGACAGCATGGGTTGCTCAGTCATGAGCCCTCTCTTGACAAGCAGTTCGGTGGACATATGTATAGGCTTTGAATTGCTAATCACAATGGAATAGAAAAAGTTTGGGCTTGGCCACTTTGCCCAATTTGAAGATAGGCTGCTGGGTGCTATGGTTCCGCGAATTCCTGCGCTGTCGTGGCTGTTGTGCCAAATTTTGATTTGTTTAGATCTTTGTGACCTGAAATTCAAACGCTGACGCTTGAGGAATGAGTATACCAGCTTCCATTATAAGCGGGCTGATATTCCTCCTTGACTAGGCTCTACTACGCCTTTGGATTTTTTTTTTTAATTTGACATGATTACATAGCCCATGATGAGAGTCCAAGATGTCCAGTTCAATGAAAGTACCTGTAGCTTCATAGCTTTCTTTGAACATCCGTCAAGCTCAATTGGATTAGTTCGATTTATATAAGGATGCACCTTTTTCAAAGGGTAAGGCCTCACAACTACCCTAGCAGAATATGACATGCCAGCTGGGGTTTGCGGGCTGACTGCCACAGGCTGCGAGTCCGTAGGGGGCCTCCAGTCTCCACCTGGAATTGGGGCTTTGAGGCCATTCAGTCACCTATAAGTGGACGCCATGGTGTATGTTTTGTGGGGGGTTGAAGCACTCAGTCAATGGTTACTGGCTACTTACTTGGTGATTGAGTGTTCCTACCACAAGGGAACCTCGTTTAGAACGGAATGCTTGCATCACTTGGGAATATCACTACTGTAAACCCCAAACTATTGGCACCAATTTACCACTGGCTGAAGCACCAGGCATTTAGAAACTCGCTTGTCCGAACCTAGCTGTTGTGGAATTCCTGCCACCACTCCTTCCTTTAAATTGCCAATCAAAAATATACTGCTAAGTAAACATTCCACATTGTAGCGATTCAGTTTGTCAAGTATTGTGACTTCTCATGCAAACCTCAACACCTGTTGTTGACCTCATCCCCAAATTAAACGCTATCAATTTGTGGTTCAGAAGGCTTTTACTACCAAAAGGACCTTACTTCATGTTGGTGAGTTCATTGCTCAATTTCAGGTACTGGGAATTATCCCATGGTTGGTTGGTTGGTACGCA
Organism: Breviolum minutum Mf 1.05b.01; assembly: GCA_000507305.1. Taxonomy (NCBI): domain Eukaryota; class Dinophyceae; order Suessiales; family Symbiodiniaceae; genus Breviolum; species Breviolum minutum. The sequence continues at coordinate 39,712 of DF239965.1, forward strand.
TTTCCCTAAGTAACAACCCCTTTTATCAAGGGTCCTTAGGATAGGCTAAATGGCTGGACCACTATTTCTACTTGTTGCCATTGTTGATATTGTATGGGGACAGGGAGAGGGATGATGATGGTGGTGGTGATGTGATGATGATGATGATGATGATGATGATGATGATGATGATGATGATGATGATGTTGTTGTTGTTGTTGCTGTTGTTGTTGTTGTTGTTGTTGTTGTTGTTGTTGTTCACAAAGGCGACAAAAGCACTAAAAACAACAAAAGCCACAAAAGCAAAAGCACAAGCACCAGAGGCAACAGAAACACCGAAAGCAAAGGCAAAAGCGGCAAAAGCAGCAAAGAGCAGCAAAACGATATTCTCAAATTTGAATCAACATATATAGAAAAAACACCACCCCTACAATTAACTTGCCCAAAAGGTACAGCCCATTGATTGATGAAGGTGAACTCGTTGGGAGCTTTTTTGGGGAATTTTCCGAAACCCAGGAAAGGAAGCTCCAAAGGACCCGGCAAGGCAATGCGGGAAGCGAAGCGAGTCTTTGGACAATGTTGAAAGGGGCCTGATGTCATGATTGGTCTATAGTAGACTCCACTTGTACTGGATTGTGTATAGATGTAATGAAATGTAATGATTTATACAGATTCATGTTCTGTGCATCATGATTAATAATATTATATAATATTAATTATTCAAAGTCGAAAAAGAACATGTTCTTTCATTCAGTGTGGCAAGGTACTCATAGTCTATAGAATTTTGTCAAACAGAATTTACGCAGTTGGCGATTGAAACCATTGTCCCAAAACTGCCCAAAATATTGTTGGACAAAATCCTGCACCACAATCAAAAAATTCCTGGCATATACAAAACATAAACACATTTTTAGATAACTCGATAAAATGGCTGATCCTTACCCACCTCAACCTGGTTGATACCCGGGATTTGGTCAGCCACTCCGACTTTTCAGGCCTTCACTGGAGGTTGGCAGCTGGGAGGATGGAAAGGATTCCCACCGTGGACATTTTTTCATGAGCACTATGCCATCCCCAGGTCCCCATTTTTTAGAATTTCATTCTCATGTGAAGAAACGTTTTAACAAAGATACTTGAGATGCATCTTTGTTTTTTTCCTGCTTCCTGAACCACAATGGTGAGCAATATATAGAGTAAATAGTACATGTATATCTGCAAGCTAGTAGGAATATTTCCTTGCGATACAGACCAGCTGTCATCTCAGTTCAAGTGCTTGTCGTCGCTACATTTCTCCTGCCGAGGCAAAGGTAGCGTCTTTGGTGGGTGCTCTGCCAAAGGTGGCGTTTTTAATGCCAAAGGAAAGATCAAAGGAAAAGGAAAGGCGAGCCCGGTGAAAACCGTTTTGTTTCCAGGAAAACAGTTTCAGGGAGTCATTTTGTGCCGGTTGAAATGGCTAAAGCAGCGACATGAGACGAAATCATGCCACCTTAAAATCTTCCATTGGGAAGATTCTTGTAATGGAAGGTAACGTCGAAGCATGATGAACAAGCGTAAACTCAAAGATAAGATCAATTTCGGGTAGCTAGTCTAACTGGGAAACAATGGTTTACCCCATATTTTTCCTTGACTCTGACTCAACAAAGTTTTGGTTTTGTCCCAACTGCGAAGTAGAAAACGCATTTCGGGCCACGGGGCAAGAAACATTGGTTTACAGCTGCAAACTCTTATGTTTACGTGATTAAACTATATTAAACTTCCAGTCGTGTTTCGGAAATTGCGTTTGTGTGTTGAACCATGTCTTATTCTAATGTACGGTCGCTTAATTGACCTGAATTGTCTTGAGATAAACTAGACAAAGCCTGAGTAAATCTGATGGATGTTGTCATGTATACTTTTACACCTTCACCAGATCCATTTGAAAAATACCGGATGCAACAGCCATCCTTTTTGTTGATGTTTTCCTTGTGAGGGGGTGATTGTTTATGTTTCCAGTTTGTTGATAGGCCAAAAAGATCCAAAAAGACTCTTAATTCACTTTAGTAAGTCATTGTTGCTAGGTCAGGGGATTGCACCTTTCAGGACCTTTCAGACTGAGTCTATGGATGGGTATGTGTAACATTTAGATACATGCATACCTCCATTGCGGCTATACCCCATATAATATAGCCGTATCCTCTGAACATGCATGCGCACATACACACCATGAGTGTATCAGTGATATCTACATATATATATATATACATTTATATGTATGGTATGCACTTTCATCACGTCGTGGTAATACGGTACCCGCAGGTCACTCTGGTGGTCATACAGAATTGATTTAGACCAATACCTGGGAGTGCCAGACACACACACACAGAGACACATACATGTCTATATGTAATATATATATATATATTATTATATTGATATTCACATGCATACACACTACACCCATGTTTGTACATTTACATGATTGCAAGGCCTTATAGATCTATTCTACTCAATATTACTGCATGATAGCGAAACGGACTGAAGAGCTGTCTTCAGCGGAACAGCAATGCATGTGCTGAAAAATCGAGCCATCCAGCCATTATCAAGTAATATGCACATACCAAGGAAAATTAGCATTCACCTCAAGATTCAGTTCCTGGTTCTATGTTATTTCTTGTCAACATCAACGAGTCAAGAAGCTCTGGACATTTCAGTGGTTGACTCTTTGCCACGGAGTCAGGGAAAGCAGCTGAAAGGAGCCCGACAGCCAAGTGAGACACGGTAGCTGCCAGCAGATAAACAGGAAAACTGAATCCGTTCATGTTTGGCGGATTTGTCATTTGGGAAGATAAGCCATTCAGATCCATTAGGGATTAAATCCTGGAGATCTATGCCCACTTCCCCACCAAAGAAATACAGCCTGAAAGTCTGTAAGCCGGCTTTATCAAGGTGAACCATCAGCTGGGGAATGAATTATGCAAGTAGGTTGATGGAATGATGGAATCAAAAATCCCCCTTCCACCAATTCACCTTTGCACCTTCCAGGAGGATTTGGAAATATCATGAAATATGATGTTCCCTTTGCGTATCAGGAGCCTGGTTTGTGTGTCAAATAGGGTTGCGCGGACCCAGCAGTTTATGAGTTGATGAGTTTCCACCGAGTTTGTTGGGTCAAGTATGCTGAATGAACATCTTATGAGGGTTTTTACAATGCCGTTTGAGATACTCTGTGATTTTTTATTTGCAGTAAAACATGCATTCATGATAGCTGGGATGTTAATGAACTGGCATAATTCAAGTCCCTGGTCAATGTGTCATGGAGTACAGGGAGCAACACGGCAAGGTGCTTGGGAAATGTGGAGAAATGGGCACTAAAACCTCGATAATCAGCATGGGGATTCCAAGGCCAACCAAGTCAACCATTCCACTGGAATCCTGGGAGGGGGATTAGCAGACTGTATGGCTCAAAACGTGTGACATTGATTTATTGAACTCCAACAAATACATAGCTGGACGATTCGAGTGCTACAAATGGATGATGGCAACACGAACCCATCAAATCTGTGGGACCCGATCTGATTAGTAACCAAATGCTTGAGCCGTAGCCATTTGGCAAAATAATCACGGCAATTGAAATAAAGACCCCTTGGGAAGCTCACAGAAAAGTATCAAATAATCTTGGAGTTTGCACAGACCTGTGGATGGGAGGGCACTGACTCTCATATGTCGTGGCGTCGTAGCCCTTGTATCATTTCACCATTCTCCTTTTTTCATGAGGACTTGACACATATTACAACTTTCTCTGAGAAAGCTATGGATTTGGATTCTGTGGGTCCAGTTGAAGAAATTCATCTAGCCCTAAATGTTGCTTCCATTCAAAACAAAAAAACCTGGTGCCGAGGCGCCACCTGCCAATTCCGAGTATTGGCAGATCAAAATGGCCAGTGAGAATAGAGAGGTGCTGAAACGGCAGAACCTCAATGGTTGGTGGCAAAGTGGAAAACTGAATGGTTGGTTGTTGTTCTGAGTACTGTTTCGTAATGCAGTATTACTATTGAATATTCATTAGGAACCAGATAGTTGGTATATCACATAGTCGCCTCTTTGTTAACGTATGTATCTTGAAATCCAGCTTCTGGGTACGCCCTATTTGCAGAGCTGTGTCAGTTGGGGGGTGCCATCCAAAGTGTGTTTTATATATATATATATAATGTCACGTATGAGCTAGATATGTAACATAATGAGCACGATACCTCTATGTGGAATTCAGTCAAAAACAAAACAAAGGCATTGGTTTCCCATGGAGTGCAAAGGATTCATGCTGGTTTTGTTGCTTCGGTCTACACTCTTGCCTTTACCACATTTGTTTTAAGGGCTCCATGGTTGCATTATCATGTAACACCGCAGCCCCTTTGGCGGAAAATCCGCCCCCAGAAGGAAACAGTCCCACGCCAAAGGCGTTTTTTTGGGCTGTTTTTTTCGCTGGCGGTAGCATTGCAGCTTTTTGTCCCTTTCAAACAAGTACTGGCCATGGTGAGGCGCTGGGGATGTGAAGGATTGGAGGGGAACATGCTGAAACTTTGCAACGAAGACGAAGGAAGTGTCTATAATTTTGCCAATGGGGACTCGTTTCACCCAGTTACCGGGCTGAAATCACTTGCAAGGTATCAATAGATGGGTAGATGGATGTTTGATCAGTTTTTTTCACTTAGTAACTGGTAACTGGATGTCTAGTTCGTGATTGTGGATACCTGTATGGTTGCTGTTTGTGTGACAGGTTTTATCAACCCCTGTTGTATACCGGGGCCTATGATCATCGCCAGAATCCATGCTGACAAAACTGTGGCAAGAATTGAGGCAGCAAGGCCTTATATGTATACATATATATATATTTTTATAGACACATACAAACAAACATGTGATTCAAGCATTTTCGATAGCAACAGGAGAGACATGACAAGCATTCGAAATGTGTTTATGAAGATCAAACGGAAATTAGCTTGTAAGAGATGTTTTCAGAAGTCCATCATTATTATAAGCAGCAGCAGCAACATCTTCTTCATCATCATGATCATCTTATTCTCCATCATCACAATCATCGCCATCATCATCATCATCATCATCATCATCATCATCATCATCATCCTGATAATATCATTATCATTATCGGCATTTTTTGTTGTCATCATCATTATCATGTTTATCATTGTTATCGTATCATCATTATTTTCGTCAGTAGCTTAATTTTCTTGATCATCGTTATCATCTCATTATCATTATCATCAACATTATCATCATCTTCTTCTTCGGCATCTTTGGCATTTTTGTTGTCTTCATCATATCATAATGACTAATTAGATTTATCGTTATCATCATATTATTCTTCTTCATCAGCATCACCTTCATCATTTTTTAAGCTATTCATCATTATCATCATATTTTTTTCCGCCTTGGAATTTACCATCAATCTGGTTTGATTGATTGCAGTGATAATACCCAGTACCACTCGGCTTAACGCCACCGTGCGCGGAACGGTGATCTCAAGAGAAATCTGTGGATCTCAGACTTTGTTTACCTCTTAATGTAATATCATGAATTGCCCTTTGGTAAGCTAAGATTGCATTTGAACATGTTCCTTTTCCAAGAACTGCTTCTCGAAATGTTTTTTTCCATGATAATGTAAGTTTTGCGGAGAGCATGGAGTATGAACAGATGAGCATCCATGAAGTACGGTTTTCATCAAACTCACCATACAAGCTCTAAATTCACCTTCTCAAATATCTTTTGAGTTGGGTTCAAGATCTTCTTTCATTTTAGATTTTTTTTAAATCATTTCAAATTACTATTAAGTGATAACTCTGTTTGATATACTGATGGCATACTCAGAACATAAACGAAGTCACAGCTTGGATGTTACGTTTGTTCACTAATCCTATGTCAACCATCACACTTCGGTGAGTTAATCGTAACGTCACGTCAGTTTAGTAGGGCAACACTTGAGACTGACTCATCAGGTGACGTGTTGTTGCCGACGGGCAACCATGGCCCTGACCTACTGGCGGCCTGCGTGGCTGCTTTGCTGTCTTTTGTTTGTCTCGGCTCAGGATGTCACTGTAGGTTTCTCGGCATCCAGAAAACAAAGGAAAGTGCGCAAACAACTGTGATTTTGATGGCACAGAGGCAATTTTATCATCCTGATATGTCTTTTACACATGCATGATATATCCAATTCTTCAAGACATATGTTGCAACAATGTGTTTGATGTACATAAGACTGATAACTTGCGAGAGCCCATCTATATTCAAGATAAGCCCGAACCTTGTTAATGCACATTCTCTGAGGAGCGAAATGCTTTTGGTTGACAAGCTATCAAGATGTTTGTTATTGCCTCATAAAGAGAAGCGGTTAATTGATCTTCCAATCACTGTAAATATCTCGACGTTCCAGTCACACTTCTCAAGGTCTGCAAGGTCTCGCCTATGGGTAAAGTATTGCTTGAAAATTTCCTCATGGCTGCTCCGGCCCACCACCCACCTATCATCTAGTTTCGGACCCCTGTGATTTCGGGTCAGTTGGATCAAAGTCAGATGGGAAATGATGTTTGGAAAGAGTCTAAGTAAGGAAGATAGAATGAATATCTGAATCCCCCAACTTACAAAAGGCTGGCCTTCCGAAAAAAATGTGTCATCTTCCACTCTCAGGCTTCCAGTAGCTGGACGTTGAACAAAGGGCTTGTTGGTGGTTCTTCTGGCGATATGATATCTATTTCATGTAGACATATATGATTATACATTGAATATATTTATTCGTGTACATGTAGAATATAACAATAGTATATAATGCTACATATTTATAATATAGGTGGTGGTTTCAAAGATGTCTTATTTTCAATCCTAGTCAGGAACATGCCGCGATTTGACACATATTTTTCAACTCTACCGAAACCACCCATCAAGGTTTATATTCATATAATATATGAATGTATAAGTATGTCATCATGATCCACGGATGTTGGTTTTGCCATGCTTGACCCGCTAGCTGAGGTCCCTTAGTCGACTTCTCCAAGGAATATCCCGAACGCTTGAATGAGGCATCTTGGAGTCAACCTCGATAAACAAAAACATAGTGGATCGAGCATAGTGGGCAATGCTAGACTGGAGAGGATGAGAATTTCCAACCCAAATAGCTGGATATCTTCAACGAATCTCAATGATATCTAGACAATATTAAATATTAGATATACAAGTGCCATCCAAGGAATTTAGATCCCCCAAACCTACACCATCCGGGAATTTCCAAGAGGCATCAAATGGACGGCAAAGAGTGCCATGAATTAAGCAAGCTCTTAGGGCTTCAGCACCTCAGCACCCACAGACCTCAGAATCCTTCCTGAACTTCAGCACTTTGGTCAAGGATGACCTGACAACCTACCTTTCATAAAGTACCCACACCAGAAGTAAAGGCCAATATAGGATGAAGTAATCAAACATCTTCAAATCATGTTCCTTCAATATGGTCAGCTATTACGACCCTTTTTCTCTGGCGGTTCCGGGGATAGGTTCACAGGTCCCAAGGCTGATGCCTGCTGCAAGGAACTGATCTTGAATGTTATCGCAGGCGACTTCGTTTTGGAAGCTGAGTGCCTTGTCAACTTGCTGTGCGGTAAGAACTCTATATCCGTGATATGATCAAGGAGGCGTGATTTGGAGGTTAGTAGACGGCATTTTCTTCCCAAAGGCCACCAAAACTTCCCCAAAGTACTGGGCAGATCATGATCAATCATGAGAATGGTAGAGAAGTTTCCGGCCAATTTGCTGTGTGTGTTTTTCACTGGAATGCTTGACTCCAACCCTTCACAGTATTTGGAGATTGCACCGTTGCACAGGCAAAACCTTTAGGATGGGGGGACTCAGGCAAGTTTGTTTTTGTACGATATGCACTACGACTAGACGATGCGTGTTATATATATATATATACACATTGTACTTATATGTGTAGAAATATGTTTCATTGCATATAAAGAAAAAACACAAGTGTGTATATGCAGGTTTGGCAACTTTGTCATTTTGTTTTGACAAGTTGTTTGCTTCTGCATTGAACATGTTCCTCTGGCATCATCTTGCCAAAGCACTTATTTCCTGTGAAAATCCCTTTCTCAGAAAAGGTGGGCCCTGGCGGGAGCATTCACCTTTACGTATATATATATATACACACGATATACACATAATATATATATATATATATGTATTATTTATATTATAATATATAATAAATATCATATATATATAGATACATTATACAAATTGCAGGTTGTAAGGACGAATCAGGATGCAAAAATAAAGATTGTTGCAAGGGTTTATTCAACTGTTGATTCACCTTTTAAATTTCAAAATTTGGCAGGCATTGGGAAGCATCAGAAATGTGGGGAAATGTTGTTTTGGGATAGATCCCAGCAATACCAACCACCAACCTCCGTTACAACTTTGAAGCCTATAGCCTATAGCTGGATACCTCAAGATGGGAAACTTCACCCAGGTTGGGCCTGGAAACAAACTTTGAAGATATCGTGCCTTGGCGGCTCATGGCTGGTGGCCGTTGAGTAGTTGGACCATTCCGTGGATATCAGGATATCAATCAATGGATATGAGGATTCACCATCCGTGATGACCCAGGAAGTGTGAGTTTCCCTATGACAATTCACCCTGTTGGCACATGTAGATTCTATCTTAACACAGCCGGTTTCAAAGTCCAAGTCTCCAAGGTTTTGGGACTCTGATACCTCTGTTCCCCATCTACTTTGTCATACACTTTTCGAAAAGGAGCCACAAAAAACAAGATCCTGGCTCCTGGTTGGTTGATTTGTGTGATATATTGTACCACCCCCAAGTAGGTATCAAGTAGGTATGGTTGATGACTATACTTACATCTACTTACTATACTCTGGAATTCTGTGCACCAGGATCTCATATCTCAGAACAGGTTTTAGGCCTGGCAGACTCTCAAAATCATCTCGGGGGGTCGTGACTCAGGACCGTGTCCTACGGGGCACTTTGGGACAGATCTGCCAACATGCTCCTATGGTTAATGCACCTGTCACGGTAGAACGCTTCTTAGCACCTTGGAGGTGAGCAGAAAGGATCAACATGAGGGGGGAGAAACCCATCATCATGATATCCATGTATCCTGATGTAAAGTTTCGTAGAATTTGGGGGCAAATTTCATGGTACATTGTAGCTTGGACAATTGCCCTCGTAGAGTGTTTGTGATGGATATTAGAGGGATGGGGATGTGGATGGTTTGTAAAGGTCTACATTCAGTAGAGTCTAGAGTTTGAGGGTTTGTCCATGCGCTCAAGATACCATCGAAGTGCCATATGAGCAGCGAACAATGGGCAGCTGGTCGGTTGATGCTTTGTGACTGAGGAAAAAACACAAATTGACATCCCAGAAATCTAACGGTGGGAAACCAACCACTCCAGTAGTTGTCGGATGTTGTCCGGGGTGTTTTTTTCTTATACCGTTATCCAAGGATATGGCATCACTGGTGTTGCGGCGCAAGGCTTTTCGAAACTTGGTTTGTTGAATGTTGTGGCAAACATGCAGCAAAATATCCGGTGGGTTTGATGGGTTAATACCTTGGTGCAAGATACCTAAACCTACAGGCTTGCAAGTGTGTTCAACCAAAGGTTCAGACCCTCACATTTTGCACAATGCTGCAGAGGTTGCTGGCTGACTTGCTGGCTGTTAGCATACTCATATTATTGTGTTTTGTTTAGCATCCGCTTGCTATGATGATTTTAACAATGAAAGAAAGGTTATCATGTGCCCATGAACCCATTTTCCGATTGAATCTATATACTCAATTTCCTCATGGAAGAATGTAAGGCGTGTCATTGGATGTTTGCCAAACCTCCAGGATGGCGAACGAATTGTGATCCATCAAGTCAGAAGTGTCAAAGTTAGAAACAATCAAAGATCATGTGTCATGTTGACAAATCAAGTCCAAACAGTTTCCTTCACACCATGATTCCATATATGCTCTTGCCACAAACAAACTTTCAATCGAATCATTGTAGTTTGATCCATGGTGATTCATTCAACCAGGTTGGGAGTTGTATCAGGGACTTCTTTGATCTTTTTGGTGTACTAGGACGAAATTGCCCACAGGCGTTGTTTGTTTTTACAATTAATTATAGCACATGCAAGAGACATATACAGATCATATACATATATATATATATACACAATAAATACATACATTCATTCATTACATTATGTATTTTTAGCATATAGTAATGTTGCAGTGTTCCACGGTACATATAGTCGTACCTATACTTGATTATATACGCAGACTAAGATGGTGAGATACCATGTACAGAGTACACGAGGTGTTTGCTAGTCCTGAAACTGGCACATGGCCCAGCAACTTTAGTTGATACTTGGCTAGTCTTGACCTGAGGATACAAGTGGTGGCTTTTACCGTTGCAGAGTCATCCATTGCCGGGAGATTGTCTCCTGGCCGCCGCGTTTCTCTTTGAGAGTTGATTGACCAACAGAAAAAGCCGACAAGAACAAGAGATCTCATGGTCTCTATCTTACGTAAGACATCCAATAGACTTGTGGTTCAAGTATGTTCAAGTAGGTTTTAAACACATCCATCTTCAAATTAGCATCAAAGATAGGGATGAGTTCTTTCAAAGGCACTTCATGTCCAGGTTTTAGAAAAATACATTTATGTTGTGTTTGCTTTGGCGCTTCATCCCGGGCCCCTTTTTCCTCCGGGGTTCCCAAGGTATGAGTAGTTTGGCTCAGATGAGTTTTGGACCTCCAGAACCTCCTTATGAAGAGATTGGATGCTTTGGCGTAGTTTGTTGGTGGAAGGGTTCACCTGAGGTCGGTGAACCAAAAAAACAACGAAGAAATATTTCAGTGGGTGATTTTGGAAATGAGAAAATATTTCTGAAAGATAGAGCACTTATTGTTTTTTGATCCTGAAATGCGGATCTGTAATTTTTGTGAGGGGTTGGAATGTATATCATTAGATTCATGCATCTCTGGGCAATTTCAGCCGAAACTTTTTTCGGCTGACAACCCCAATAGGTGGAGGTGTAGCTGGTGGTTGGAAGGTAGCGAGCCAGGGAACTAGGCGTATCCCAAATCCCACGACGTTTCAAGTTTCAACTGAGATTTAAGGGGTTACCATTTTCACAACCACATCTTATTGGCCTCAGAACACAGTTTAGAATTTCTTAGGTGTATGATCTATGGAAAAAATGTTGGCACCAAGTATCAAGTATATCTATGGGTCATTATTCGTGGCACTATTAAGGAATTATTTTGGGAACAACTGTGACAACGGTAGTCTCGCAAATGTATCAACGTCGAGATCCTGCTTATTGTCAAACACCGGAGCCAGTCATGTCCTGTCCAAAAGTCATGTACCTTTTGATGCTTGGCAAGCAAATCAGGGGCTTTCATTGTACTAGTAGCACCCGCATGCAACGTGCTAGATAGCCGACACTGGAACCGCACGGTGAGGCACTTGTTTCTGGTTTGTCGGTGAATTTGAATCTGAATGAACGTAACAAAACAAAGGCCAATATAGGCACTACAATAAAATTGCAATATTGCGTGTAGCAGCAGAAGCAGTAGCAGCAGCAGTGGTGGTAGCAGCATGGAGTAGGAGTACTGGTACGGGTAGTTGGAACTGATGTAGTAAATAGTGCATAGTGACTATTGTTGAAGAAACAAATCTCCTAACCTCCTAACATCACGTCTCCTAACCTGTTCGTACCCAATAAAACTGACCTTCATTTCTGCAACCAAGGAAAAAAGGTCCCACCCATAAGGAATCTCTTCGTTCCTCAGCAGAAAGGAGGGTGGTGGTTTCCAGTTTTCGGGTTCCACCAGTCTACAACAATGCACTGAGAACTCCCCAGTGTTGTTCATGAAATCAAGATGTGAGTTTGCAACAAGAAATATCTACACATGTAACATAAGGTTCAGGAACCTGCAGGTTACTGAGGTAAATCTGGAAATCTGTGCTGACAAAATTAAGCTTTCCTATGGTCCTATGGTTGATGGCTGAAATTTCGGCTAAGCAATTGAACTTGGTACTTGTAGTTGGACATCCCATGCGATTGATATAGTATACTCGTAGGTAGTTGTTGTTTAAATCCCTCCAAGGGTGGAGGAGTCAAGCATTATCAGCTGTATGGATATGACATATAAGGCATAATGACCCATCTTGAATCTTGAGAAGACGAAAGGATTACAACGCCTAGATTATTAAGAAACGACAAACAACTACTCGTTTTTTTAGCCTTCTATTTGATGCTTTTAGTGCCGGGAATTCATCTCCGCCTCAAGATTTCAAGAGTTTGATTGGTGGAAATATGATCAAACTTCTGACACAGATGGATAGACATGGGTTTACAACGATGGCCCCATTGAATGATTTGTTGGGATATGCAACAAAGTTTCTCATTGAACCACTGGCTGCACCCAGAACATGAAAAGAAACTACACCAAAACTTCAAGCATGGGAAATACGCCCCAGTAACCATTCTAGAGGAAGGCCATTACAGTCTAAATGTAGAGGATACTGGAACATTTCCATAAAAGCACAACAAGGTAGGAATTGATTCCATCTCAAAACCGGACAAATACCACAACCCGTTTTGGAGTAATCACAAGCTGTAATCGAACTTCAACCGTTTTGTTAAATTCCCCCCTTCCCCCACAAGGACCCTTCCTTCCCTTGACCGTTTTTATCAAGGCCATCGAGCTTGCGAGCTATACGGCCACGGCGGCAATGGACACCATCGTCGTCTT
>DF239965.1:55000-100000 GCA_000507305.1 Breviolum minutum Mf 1.05b.01
CGCAAATTCTTAAATCCCAGGTATCAACTGCCTGACGTCCCCAGGTGCCATCATCGATGGCGAAGAATCCTCTACTACACCGCACCTGAGATTGCAACGTCGCATCAATCGCCGGTTCCATGTTTAGTCGGCTAGATAGGAGCTTCACGCATATTGTTTATGTGCTTCCTGGGAGAAGATGATAGAAGATCTTCCTGTTTGACAAAGATGTTTCAATCCAGGTTGAAACTATCAACTAGTAACCAGTTAAATCTCTTCAAACAACAAAAGAAGAAAGGTCATGATTTGACTCAGGCCGTTTTTTCTGATTTTTCGGGCAGCTTTGTAGATTTGCTACCTGTTTTTGCTTTGAAATGTGTCCTGAATCATTGAACTTGGACGCATTTGGTATCACTGTTCCACATGCAATTATATAATATATAATTACTACATGTTACGAACCACTCATTGCCATCCATTCACAGCCATTTATCTAATTAACTTGAATATGCTTGAACAATAATGCAAAGGTGTTTGTATCCCATCATGAATCCTTCTCTTGTCAAGGTGTTTGCTGCTGGTTGTACTCTGGTTGCTGTGATTGCTGTTGTGATTCTTCTTGTGATTTTTCTTGTTCTTGCTCTTGCTCTTGCTGTTGTTGTTGTTGTTGCTGTTGCTGTTGTTGTTGTTGTTGTTGTTGTTGTTGTTGTTGTTGTTGCTACCCTGCGAAAAGGTACCAAGTTTCAGCAGTTATTTCTGTGGCATTTGGGAGAGCATCCTCCGAAAGGACATGTCATGTCACCCTGAGCCTTCTAGGATTCTAGGCCCAAATGCCAAGTACCAAGAGACTGAGGACTTGACATAAGATGACGCTTCAATCACTTCCAAAACTGCAGTTACTACACAAAATCCGGCTAACCAGACTAGACAAAATCCGGCTAACCGGTTGGGTTGATGGTGAATGGTTATTTAAAAACACATTCAATCCAATCTGGAATCAACATAGATATTCACATAATTCAACTTCGTCCAACAGTATCAACAGACAGAAAGCAAAAATCAACATCGTGTTTTCCCATTATCAAGACATATTCATCGCCCCCAATGTGCCTTTTCCCTAACCCCTCAAGGATTCCAACTCACGTGTGCGATGGACGGAAATATGCGACTGGAAGTGCTCTGGAAACAGGTTTTGAGCCCGACCAGGCCATGGCTCCTGGCTATAAGGATGGTATGGGTAGGTTTAAGTTGGGAAACACCACACTTTTTGATGGGCAAAGGGAGACGTTGAGAGAATTTAGGGAAGAAATTCAAGGCTTATTTTGACACCATTTCTTTGGAAGAAGCAAGCTTTCGTCAGGGGTCAGTTTTCGTTAAACAAGATGGTATACGATCAAATCAGCTGAACGTGTCAAACCCAAATGACCACAACTGAGATGCTTGGTATGGTTTTTTGGGAGATACCTTCAGAGTAGTGCAACTTTGGGTTGTAGTACTGTTGATGGAAGAAATCCTGCAGCCGTTGAGGGTGGTATAGCTTATCTAAACTCTAAATACTACTATTTCACTTGCTTGCTATACAATCGTTCGCTGGTTCACTGGATCCCCTTTTCAACTTAGCCGAGTTGAAACACATTCGCTAGGTGAGTGATTGCGCTTTGGCCAAGGACACGATTCTGGACGGCTCCTTGTGAAATGATTTCACCGGCGACCCCGGTGATTTGCAGATCATACGCACAATTTAGCATGGGGTTTACTGGAATGATTAGGCTAAACTGCTAACTGCACAGCCTGTGCATCCTGGATGACTCACACACAATTTGAAACAGCGAGCAGTGCTATTTCAACAATGTAATCTATAGTTACAATACAAGTGTGTTTTAGTAAAAATCTAGCAGAGGAAGCAGTCTGGTTGTAGGGCGTGGAATGGCCATTCATCCAAGGAACTCAGATCATACCACGTTTCATGATGGCAAGAAGTGTCTCCAATCCGATGATCTCTACATCATGTTTGTGTAAAAGAACAATATGATTGACAAAACAAAAACCATTCCTTGAAGAAATTCCATCATTTGATTCCATATAATAATGAAAAACATTTGATATTTGGTTGATGATAAATTAACCTCATCATTTGATATATATGTTCATTTCGCCCCCCTTTGTTTTCCAAGTAAACCTCGCCTTTTTCGGGGGCACAGGAGGATCCGTGCATTTGTCTTACCCTGAAAGATTGCGAGTGGCAGCCCGGCTCAGGCCCCGTCACAAATCCGCCTGCTGGACCTAGCAACCAACGGAACCGGTTGATGGAAGAAATCCCATTCCCAACCACCGGTTGGATGTAGCCCAAACCTGGTAAATAATGGGATAAACTACTACTTATCAACTGGTGAACGCCGGATTTCTGAAGCATCAACAGTACCTAGTGATTGAGAAGCTTCCCTTCCCTTTTGTTCATAGGGTTTTATTTTTGAGAAGTGGTGTGGGGATTTCTTCTATCATCAGGATGAAGGGAAATCACGTTGTTCATGTTGATCCATTTGCTTTTGTCGTTTGATTCTGGAGTTTCCAATCACTCTCGAAGTAGCCGCTTCCCCAAAACCCTTCCCGCCTTTTTGGAAACCAATCTTGTTCACCAGGGTTGTTGAGTCTACAAAAAGACTACTTTGCAATATAATTACATTAACTTTACCACATAATTATCTAATATCCATGTAACTACGTATGCATTTCATGAAGATTGCAACAAACCATTTTAAGGATCCTGCCAGAAACCAACCAGGATTTCATGGAACTTGCTTGCGAGTATCACTCACTTAGCTCTGACCACAGCCACATATTTGATCACGATGTCCAGGATAATCCTGATGGGGTCATTGTTGTATCATTTGGTAAGCTTTCCACAACTTGACAATATGTCATACTATTGATTATATAGTGTAGGAAGATTGTTTACATCATTACCTGTTAAAGTGGCATCTGAACGATCAATTTGGGCAAATATTGGATGACACAAATGGCAAAAAACACTAGCAGCCTCATGTTTTCCCACTTAATCAGCCAGGTGATGTCCCGGGTGGCTGTGCTGCCACCGTGAATCCAGGGGTTTCATGCCAGGTGGGGTTGGACCAAGGGATGCAGTAGCATCCCATCAGAAGAAATCGTAAACTAGGTTTAGTTGCCCTTAAGTGGCAACTACTATGGGAAACTACGGCACGCTTTCGTAAAGTATGGTAAACAAACGTAAACTGAGATAGCCTCTAACATTTCGGGGTTCGAAGTTAGTCATATACTTTCTTGGAATCTCCTTCTAGGGACTGCCTTTTTTCTTTGGGGATGGCAGTTCATATCTCTGAAATTTGCAACTTAAACGACCTCATGGCCCAAATGGTTCTGAGAAAGTCACTGTGTGTGAACTATAATAATTGTACACAGTACACATATGATATTGTCTATATAATGATAGGATATTACAATTCACACAGATGTTAAATTTCAGGGGGGGTGTATATACATGTAAGTAACTAGGTTGTTTTCAGTTCGGAGAATGATTGATCACCAACTGATATCAAAGTATATGCAGTACATGTCTCATGTCTCAATCGTCCCGTATCGTAGGACTTTCATGAAAGAAGTTCTCAGGTCCGCAACATATGGCAATCATAAGATAACATGGTTTGACTAGAGTATCTATGAAACATAAACTCTGGCTGCTTGTTTCAAAATCAAAGGTTTGTCGTTGTTCAATGTTGTGGTTTGTAGATACTCTTCCAGGTGGAACAATCTCAAGTGATATTCCATTTGAGGGACCAAGGGATTCCAAAAATAGTAAACCACCAACCTGAACCATCAAACAACTATTATTGATTTCAAGAGATTCGAAAATGGTCCGTAAAGCTTACTGTAGATGTAGTGAATTATAGTGACGATGTTTTTTTGTTTAAAACTCCCATGATTCCAGGATCAAAATTTGATCCATCCCCACATGAGAATCCTCAATCTCCATAGGTCCATTTTTTGCGCCTGTGAGGCGTGTCCCTTCCAAGAGAAGTGTCGGGAACCGGATCAAGCAGAGCTTTGTAAGGCGGCCAACAATGTGCCATGGCTTCATGGAAGGGTGGGCTTCAACTAATCCCTAAGGATCCAGATACGTCCTAGATGTTGATGGTTCAGAAATTCGGGATTCACCAGTTTGAGGTTCGTAGTTTATCCCACTATTTACAGGATTTTATGCATTTCAGGTGGTTGTTTGGGATTTCTTCCATCAACAGTAAGAAAGAGAATACACTTAGAATCCTACTCTGGTGATGGGATTGGAACATTCAATCCTATTCTAGGAATGGGTTTGGATTCTTAGGGAGTGGTTCTTTATTTGAAACACGGCAAGCCATAAATCAAGTGGCATAGTAAATCATGAAGTATATATACATATATCAAATATCTATATATGTACATAAACATGTAAGACCTTTCCCTGATGGAACCGTTGGAGGACTCTTGGTAGGCATGCTGAGAAATGGCATGTAAAACAGTCCCTTCAAATGAAAGATACACAGCAGCGTGTCAGATTTGTGTCCGGAAAGATCAAACACATATCCATATTGAAGCAACATCTTGGAAGTTGTTGTATGTTTTTGGAAATTGGACCACTGAGATCCATTCAGCATTGATTCCCTGGAACATCTCATTACGGTAATTCCTAAATTCCTGGCGACTTTAAGAGCCGAAAATTCAACACCGACATTACCGACAGCTTTTGGTGTCAGCATTAGTATCATCACACCAATGGTAAAACATGGTATATATCACTGAAAGGCTGAAATCCAAACCATTGGACCGGGGGGGTATGAAACATGCTGCAACTCTCGGAAAGCCCAGTGTAGGATTTCGGCCAACAACCGTATCATACCATAATATAGATCCCTTTCTAGCAGGTTTGTACGACCGACCCGCTAAAAACAAGCACCTTAGCCTTAGACCTTGTATATGTACTAGTGTTCTCGGCCAAGACGTGGTCAAATGTTTGATTATTTTACCTAGCTCACACCTCCAGCAAGTGAAGTTTGGGCACTGTTTCGGCACCTTTTTAAAGACAACAATGATACGTCTTGATACAAAAACATGATGCCTTTCCTCACATATCTATAGATATTATACACATGATTTCCACTGGACGGATTTCTGTTTTTGTTCTGCAAAAAGAAAAAAGCAGCAACCATAAATCAACAGCTAGGCCGCCAAATGCTTGTTTTCCTTTTTTCCAAAACACATGTAGAAATTAATTCCGCATGACGTTTCCTTCGAACTTTAAACGTAGGATAGTGTTTTATGAGGCGGATTACTCAGTTGCTTGTTTGACCTGGGAACTCATCACGGTGATGGAGTCATCGCAGTGTTAGTCGTGTCTCAAATGGAAGGGTTCCAAATTGTTCTCACTAAATTATACCAGATGAATGTGGGACTTGCTTTTATGTCGGTGACCAAAAAACAACAACTAGTTATACGTATTTTTACTTATTATGAAAAAGAATACCCTGCTTGGATCTGCTTGGTGGTTTCATAGTTTTATTGCTAAAAACCCCGAGTATTGGCGAAACTTACCAACCGTTGAACCCCACAGTTGAATGCCCCCACCAACGGTGCCCATTCCAACCTACCCTTGGTAGCCTGGTAGACTCAGAAGTTGCCGTTGGCAACTCCAAGGGCTGTGAATGTGCCTTCACCAAAACCACCAGTCTGGGTTACGGCTGCGTTTGGACCTCCGGCAGTTGTGCGTGGAACCTCAGTTGGTTGTTTTTTTCCCCGAAAACGTATGATGTATCCGTAATGATTATAGTTGCAAAATATTTGGTTGTTTATACTTGGCGGGGGTCCATAGTATGTAATAAATAGACAGTATATAATTGGGATTCTATTTCCCAGGTTAACCACCTGCACCTGTTGATATGGTGGGGAAAATCAATTTTCAGCGCTTTCTGCCCATTCCAAGTGGTGGATTTTGGAAAAAAGCCAACCCTTGGAAAATTCATGTAAATCTCAGAATGTATATATATATATATATATTTTTTTTTTCTCATATCTTCTCATCCAAGACAAGTTCAACATGAGTTTCCGTTCAGGGAGTTGAACATTTTCTCTGACATAAGATACTTCTCCAGTCGACGCTGCGAATCGCAGGCTGGAAGTCCTGTTATTTTCTCCATTTGCAGCAGGAAATATAACATACATTCTTGTCATCCACTTTCATATCACTTTCCAGCCAGCCCTGTTGGTTTGTGGAAGGGTATGACTGTTTAGTCGTACATATTACTTATTACTATGTTTTAGATTGTTTTGGTATGTATTACTCTATGCCGTACCGTACTATAAATTTATAGATATGTTACTACCTATAGCTGTTTTGGTGCTGCTGTAAACTTTCCTGCTGTGTATTTCTCTTTTAGTTTGGAGAAATCCGTTTCGATTCTCTGAGTTGTTCAGGACCAAAGGGACCAGAAAATATAAAACACAGTGAAACGGTGTCCCTCAAAATCTCATAGACAATGTATCAAAAATCCTGACATGAACTTCGAGGTTTTCCTATCATGATACTTATGATACGTTCATGAAAGACCCAGGGGGATATTCACTAGCACAGGTCCCTTAAAGTACAGCCAGTAAAGTACTTTGGCCTTGAGGAAGGAGATTAGAATCCTCAATCTCAGGGGAGAGAGGATCAACCTAATGACTTAGTCTGGTTGCTAGCTTGATCTGATTCTTTTCAAATGTCTCACTTACTATGCAGCGAAACTTCACAAATCAATACTACTCAGGACTTAGGACCTAAGAACCAAGGATCCTTTGGGAGCCCATTCTGCAAAGGATGACAAAAGTCCAGCACCTCCTGTGAATCGGTTGGTGCCACCACATCTCAGATCGCACGGCCCACGGCGCGCTCGGCCGCCACGTCCTGCGATGCATGTCCCACACAGATTCGGTGGGCTGGGAAATTGGGAGTGGTGGAAGTTGTTGAATCATTCCAAAAGCTCCCGTGGTTTCCAATTTCACCGAAAAAGTCACCCAAAGATTATGTATGCATGTATATTTCTTTTATATTCATACTTAATTATATATAGATCATGCTATGTATAGTATGGATGTGGATACATATATTTACAAAGGCTTGTACCACTTTTGATTCATGATTATAGTATTGTTTGTGGCCAGGAAAGGTTAGCTGCAATGCACTGTGCTCGTTTTATCATACGTTTCAACTAACAGTAACTAACATTTCAAGTTGCGGAGACCATCGACCTGTACCCAATGTTACTGTTTCTGGGTAGCCAGGGATGATGTACATATTTTCTGATACTAAATGGGGAGCCTAGAGATGGAATCTTCAAAATGACATGGTAAAACCCAGCATTCCAGTGGAAAGTGAAGTCAGCTTTCGTGTTTCCATATGATTTTCCATGATTTCTTCATGGGAATTTTGACCTGATAATAAATGTCACCAGAGGGGTTCTGAACCATTCTGAACCCCACCAGCTGGTCGTTTTTTGAAGGCCTGATTGAGCCCTTATTTCTGGTTTGGGTAGCTTATGGATCAGCAGATCCGCTACTGAGGGTTATCTTTCCACGTCCATCACCCATCTAATGGAAAAAATCACCCGCATGAAACGTCGCAGGTGTGGAACGCCAATCGTGAGTGAAATCACTCCGCTCCTCGGTAAATTGGGACTGGTTCAACCAATGGTTTCCCTTCCAGCAACTAACACAGGCGCACATGGCATCTCTAATGGGAATGTTTGGAACTTGAAAGAAGAGTTTCTTGTTTCATAGCTGCAAGCATAGAAGAATCACATTTTAGTTGAATGCTGTATGGTTTCAGAAGCTTCTGAAATATGCATGGCCACTGCGTTTTCAAAATCATGATATATTAAACAGCACAATTTTGTTCAAAGGGTGTCATGATGTGGTATTTGTGATAAATCGTCGTGATGTGCGTAAATGTACGTACAGTACTTGTTCTTGTATGCACAGATACAGATACAGATTGACACACATGACATATAATATATGTATATATAGAGAACAGCAGGTCTGCATGTATTTGTGTATTTGTATTGCAGTTGTCACAATAGTATGTAATTATGTATACATACATTATTTACTTATAAATAATTGGGTATATTTCAATACAAAGTTCCTGTTTTGGTGACCCATCTTTTTGAGACTCTCGGCTTGGGACTCTTTCTGGCTGCTGCGGAAGTCTCAGGGATGCGGGCACTTTGATGGGCGAACAGGGCATTTGGGTAGTGCAGGTGGGAAAGAAATAGATGGCTCAACAAAAAAGACGGGAGGGAACGTTGTGTTTTTTTTGTGCTGACAGGTGCGTTTGAAATCTATCAGTTGTTTTTGTGGTACAGTAGATTCTTTATAGAACATCATGTTTCGAATTGGAACAGAGCGTGGCAGGGATGGGACGGGTGATATGTCCGGCCAGGGAGTTGTGTGTTATCCAACGCTGTGTTTTGTTACTCCAGAAATTTGATGAAGTTTTTGGTTTGAATTGAGATGAACCAGGGTGGTTATACCACCAACTAGATCAAGATAGAGTAACTGATTAACCTGATTAACCACATGAATTCAATGCACTTCACTTCCCCTTTGCAGCACATACCTTGCTAAAGCTACCACAAACTAACATCCGGGATTGTGACGGAGAACTTCAGCAACGTTGCTGGCATAGAAAACATGTTTCCCTTTTCAAAAGGGGAAACATGGAGAAACAATGGAACTATATAACTTGGTTATTTTGGAACCAGCTGACTTTTTCAGCTGCTGCTGTCCATTACTGATGGCTGAAATTCGACGGCTTAGTAGCCTGTCACGTTATTAGGAGAGCTTTATACATCCCAAGCGTAGGGTTTCAGCCATCAACAGTACCACGATCTTCAATACATGCTCGAATTGATAGGAATTCCACCTGCCCAAAGCGACCACCAAATCTTGCGAAAACCATTGTTGTGAGCGTTTTTTTTGGGGCAATGTTTTCTTCAGGTATGCATTGACCTTAAATGTTTCTGTCAAGCATTTCAAAAGTGAAGCTTGAAGATCCAAGAAGAGAGAGAGAGACTAACACTGTTCTTTAGTTCTCAGTGTCCTTTAGAAAATGAAAAGACATCCATGAGACGTAGTGCCAGGAGCAAGAGTGTTGAATGAACTCCACTGTTTTGAACACACATTAGATTTAGCTCATGTCCCTGTTCAACTTGGGAATATTTGGTTTCAAGTGGCATTTGTTTTTGCCCCCCTACTGAATATCCTTTGGTTTATTGGACCCCGAAAGCGTCTCAGCGCAGGTGAGATTTGACCGTCCGGTCTATGCCATATTTCAGGTGGGATCAGAAACTTTGCCACCTGTTTGAGGTGGCCAACCAAGATGAACGAAAATTTCATATCAGCGGTTCAACGTGTGATCCTGTACCTCACCTATTGAAGCACTGGAAAGGTACCAACTGATGCATATACACATATTATATATGTATATATATATATCTATAGAGATCTGAGTTTCGTGTAGAACATCGATGGTCTTTATCCAGTGTTCACTTTGATGTTCATCTTGGGCTTCGGTATTATGGGAATTTCCCTGCAATGAGATAACCTTTTTGTCATGGTGAATTGGCAACCATTGATTTGCACCATGTACCCATTGCATGGTGGTTCAGTACAGGAATGATCCCAAGATGTTCTTACTCCACGTTGATTTATTTCAATTGAATCGAGCATGGGAGAAACATAGTGCTTTTTTTTGTAATCTGGGCGTGGTAGGGAAGCTGCTATTGATTGTTGGCGAATTTCACCCAGACCAAATCGCCACATTCAAGACCTCACCCCGGAATCAAGGTGAGTTATCAGGGTGCTGTTTATCCATTGTTTTTGGGCAATATCTACAGAATTGAGGTTGGCTTATGCAGACAATTCTCCGCGTCATTCCCAAAGATATCAGTCCCATGACAAAGATATTTGATGCGAGGAATGACGCGGAATAAAAACGTGGCATTTCCTCACAATCAATCGACAACCACAAACTTGTGATTAAGCCATGTGAATCCCCCTGGTGGAACAACTCCATCACGGAATGCTCAAAAGAGCTGGGATTATTTTCCAAGTCTTTGCTTTCTTTTGGCAACCTTGTTTCTTTTCTTTTTCTCTTTTTCGGGTAACCGGTACTGTTTTTGTTGCCTAGTGCAATGACACTAGGATGTTGAAGTCGTTTGTTTACTTGGTTTGCGCCCCAATAGAATCTCATTTACCGTACCTAGCTTAGCAGTGTCTACCACCTGCAAACTGAAGATTTGGTTGAGTGTAACGACTGCATGACAAGTCCATAAATATGCATGTATCTTGTGCTCGCAAAGAGAACATACCAAAAATTCCAGAATATTATGCGCGCCAGTCCGATGATACTGGCATTGCAATGAGATGCAATACTTGGGAGCCAGCTGGTGGAACCACTTTTCGCATGAGTCACGTGGCCGGAGCAGCCACAGGGGTCGGGCCTCAACAGTTCCTGGAGTTTGGAGATAGGAGGAGCGAACACCTGCATATTCCTTTTATAGAATCTTGCTCCAGAGTCAAAATAGATAGCACAGCTCCCCAACGGGTAGCCCAGAGCAACTGGACTTTAACAAAACAGGAACGGTGCAATATGCTTGTTTGAATGATGGTGCTGTATTTTTGCAATCTATGAAATCAAAATCTCTGGGAAAAGCTTAGGAGTTCATGGTATGGGATCTGACCAATAGCTCCAACTTGTGAGTGCTGGCACTTCAGTTGGACCGGTTGGACCTGTAGGCATTGGAACAAACCTTTGTTTGTTGCATAGGCAAGATAGATTATCGAGGAAATCCTGGAAGTCTTGTTGATCGTTGACCCAAAGGTTTGTTTCCACGTTTGATGCTTTTTTAGCATCATCACCCAAAAATCACGGCCGCAGTCTGACTTTACTTGAAAGCTGATTGAATTTAGGAGGAATCCCTGGAACGGTTATCTTGATTCAGTTTCGTCAAGAAGTGCAGTCTACAAACATTGACTCCTGGGGCTTGTTTTCGTTTTTTTTTCGGAGGCAGGCTGGATTACAAGAGATCATCAAATATACATTAATTCCACCAGAATTGCGAAACAGTTGTACTCCCCTGAAGACAAAAAGGGAACGGAAGAGAACATACAAATCACATCAACATGAGGAGGAACATGATCTTCATGATCTTCCGCACCTCCATTGTGGGGTTTCTACCGTTTTTGTTCAGGGATGTGCAAACAAGGTTTCTTGTCATCAAGCAACTTATCATGTGAATCAAAAAACACCACCCAAAGTTACCTCCACTAGGAATAACAGCGATGTAATTTCATAGCTTCAGCTTCAGTAGACGGTTCTACGGTCCACCATCCGGTCCCTTTAGGCCGGCCTATTCACCGGGCTAGCGGCCCAGGCACCGACAAGTTGAAGGTGGTGGAGAACTATTTGGAGATTGACTTACGGAATGTGGTCAGCAACAAGAGGAGATGACTTAATAACGTTGAAAACAAAGAAATCACCGGAGGAAAAGGACGGTCACTGGAAGGTGCTGTGAAGTGTGTATATCTTGACAGTGATGTTCCATCTTGAAAAGCAACCTGGTAAAAAGCAGGATATAACCTGTAACCAGCAGATCGAGTAGAATACAGTGTTTCAACCGACCTTCTTCTGTTTGATTGTGGTTGAACAAGTTGAACGGTTCCGTTCTTCGGTGGATTTTCTCCAGGAAAAATAGTTACCATTTCCGTTGGATATTGGTAACCTGGTACTATTCTATGGTACTTTTGCAAAATAACATGGCAATGAACACGCCTCCATGTTCAACAGAAAATAGATCTTTCAATGATCAATTTTGCCATGTCTACCAGAGTGCACCCGGACATGGTCACCCTACCTCGGTGCAGCATGACCGAGTGATGTTTGCAATAGTTGGCAAATCCACGCCACATTTTTAGACGAAGTCGTTTGCATCTTGATCGATGATGTGTTCATTAGCTAAACTACACCGCTTTCAAAATCTAATTCCGACAACGTACTGTAATATGTTGTTTTGGAGTATCTTAGGTTTTCCATGTTGGTTCCATTTTGCATGATCATGCAGTTCAGTGTTGTTCTTTTCATGACCTTGCACTTGGTCAGGAGCTTTCAAATGATGAGTATACTGCACCTGAAAGTAGGCCTTCACAGAAAGATAGTAGTCTTTCAATGCCAATCATCCCTTTTCAGGTGCTATGTTAGTTTCGTGGAGGGTAAGGGAGTAAAACCCAATGACTTTTGCAGGATAACCTGCTATTTGAGCCTGGCCACCAACGTGATTCGATCCGCCACTTGGAGTATGGATATGCAGTATGGATACAATTTCTGTAAGGCAAGGGAATTCCTGAAACAGTCATCATTTAGATCGGTGACTCTTGGAGTCTTCAAGCACCCAAAGATGGTATGGGATGAAACTCGGCCTTTACATGGAAAGACTCATCTGAACTTTTTTTGTTAGCCTTTCAAAAGTGGCTGTGGCATTCCAAATGATGGAAAATTAGCTGATCCGCAGTACACAGCTCACAAGTGCAGAGCTGTGCAAGGAGCCATGACGGAGAGCTTTCCTTTGAAATAATGAGCCATGGAGAATCCCAGAATCTCCAACATGACTGGGACCATAGTAGGATACATCTATTGTCATCAAGAACAGACTATGCATCAAGATTGCTAAAGTTTGCTGTGGGGAATAGTTTCCCCTTGGGCAAACAAGTCCATGTATGCCATGTACTTGAGGCTGAGACTAAATGTAAAACCTGTTCTTGCCACACATAACTTCGTCCTGGCAATTGGATGTCTCAAAATTGTTGGACCTCAAAGTCTATGCAGCAATCTTCGGATGGAACAGAACACCGCATCAATGGATTTATTCCTTCCCATTTTGGATGCTGGAAGTATGGAACATCAGGGCAGATTTGCATGGCATGGGTTTATTATTTTGCATATATTGACAAATGAGTTCATACTTTCATGACTGGGATGTGTTACTTCGGGCTTCCTGTACTATTGGTGGGTACTATATAGAAGTAACAAATTCTGGAATTGTCCCAGAATTGTCCTTCTCTGGACCGTCATGTTTGTTTTGTTGTTTGGAAGGGTTTCATGTTTCAAGGACTTGTAACACACTACCTTTCGGCTGTCAAACGAACAATTCTTTTTCAAAGCACGAACTCTGCATGTCATTCTTGTGTTGACCATTGACCTTTGAGTAGTCATTTGGTGAGCATGTTGTTCCTTTTTACCGTACTAGATTCTTGAGTATCTATATATATATATATAGATACTGAATAAGCTCCGAATTAAACCCTTCTCTACCATAAATCTGGCTGAGCTACAACTGCTCCAAATCCTCGAAGAGTTTCCCCATATCCCCAAATTCCATATTGAATCCACCCTGCTACTACCCGTCCTCAAAAATGGCTGGATGGTTGGAATATGAGCCCATTTGTGGTACACAAAAATATTTGGATCACACGATGATTGGATCCAGTGAATCTGCTGTGGTCATGAAGCCCCTGAATTTTTTGGGGTCATCGGAACTTGGCAGATTTAAGGTGAGGTCCAATTTGCCGTATGGTGGCTTGAACGACGGCAACTACTTCGTTTTCTTGCCGGTCACTGGAGATGGCATGGGGATGGTCCGGTGGTGGTGTTTCACCATTTGCTGGCTAAAGGCTTTGGTGAATTTCTCATGTTTTGGCTTGATTTTGGAAAAGTGTGGCTGAAGCACCAGGCTTTGTTTGATTTAGATAAGCTTGTCTAACACTATACGAACACTTGCCATTCATTCTGATGACTACTATAGGTCCACTCACCTTCCCTGGTTCTGGTGGTCTCAGGATACGGAGGAACCCACCGTGGATGCATATAATCCTCCCAACAGTGCGAGGGGTTTAGGACGTTCGGTCGAGGTGGGGTTTGGGCCACAGGTGGAGGGAAGGATGCTACGGCTCTGACGGTAATTGCAGACTGTGGAAGTGAGCGCTTAGAAAACCCCAGCAGCTATCTATAACTTTCCGTTTCTTTTCTGGACAAACCACTGCGGCTAAGCACACCTTATAGGTACTGTACAGATGTCCAACTTGATTTTCCATATTTTCCGAATGACATGATACTGGCTACCATTGGTATGGCATGGTATGGCATTTCATATTGCCAGAGGTCAATTTGCCCTTGTCAGACTTTTGAATACTCATACTTGTGAACAAGATTCAACAAGTAGAGATTCCTTTGAACGATTCCACGCTTTGATGCACGGCGTATTTAAACGTTTTCTGTGAATTCTGATGCAAATTCCGGGTTGGTAGTACCATTACCTGATTCATCTATGATGTCGATTGGCATAATATAACCATCATGTTGGCCCTCCAAGTCCATTGCTAAACTGGAGACACACCCATGGACATCCATATAGACTAAAGATATTATGATTATTAGATGGGCAAAGATGTATTAAAATGCCGCAGGTGTTGACTTTTGGCACTTTCGCAGATTGACTCCCTCCACCGGCTAGGTCACCTTTACTTTCACCGAGCCGTTGTCCATCGGCAATGCTACTGGGCAGCGTCAAATTCCGCTAAGCTGACAGCGCACTGAACCCGGGGCTACCCGGAAATGAAGTTCAGAGAATCACAATATGAACCACTGCATCTCTTGGGGGCTTCAACGATTATTTTGTATCAGGGGTGTGGACAAGAATAGTAGGGTTCAACCTGTTCAGGTACCTGTGTAACAATTTCCATCCAATTCCAACATATCCTTCATGGCACTGTTTCTTTCCATACGGCCCTGTTTGAATTATTGACCCCAGTTGTGAATTGATATCAATCCTGCGGGAATCTAGACTTTTCGCATTAGATTTAGAATGATTGCATATCATTTCCACCTTTTGGAAATGCAGGCGATTGCCAGCCTTCTATCTAGAGTAGCGCAGGGGAAGAGACTCACTTTGTCCTGCCTATTGACCGTAGCCTTACCCCTGTCAATATTGTTCACCTTTACGAGCTTCCAAAAAACGTTGATTTGTTACACGCGTGTCATGGCAAGAACTTGTGGCCTTTCAGGGCACACTTTTACTGCTGGTGGCAGGGCTGAAATTTTCCTAACCAAGTGAGGTAGTTTGTCCATTTAGTTGTCCTAAGTTTTCTAGATGTACGTAGCTTCCATTCGTTTTTAACATTCCATGTTTCTGCAGAAACCCTCGATGATTCACCTAGATTCAGGAACCAAGTGCCCGTCACGTGGATTTGTTCGTTACGGGCAATGTGGCCAACGCTGGGCAGTTGGTGGAGCGGGGGATCAAGGGTGGGATGAATCGTTGGTGGCTGGGATTTACGGGTCGCCTTGGTGTTTTCCCATGTGGTCGCTGGGAGATCCATCTAATAAGTTTAGAGTGAAATCAACTCGGAGAAGAAAGTGTTCAAAAAGATGTGTTTTTCAACGGGAAGGACTACTGTCAACTGTCCTAAAAAAAGACTCACCAATTTTGGATGAACATCCCTACAAGCCTTCCTTACGAATCCAATTTGAGACCGGCTTTCTGACTTTGCTTCGATGGATACACATGACATGGTGTTTTGCCATTGCCATTCTGAAATGAACACCACCTTACCCATGAGTGTAGCTGGAACAAACGATTTTCCTCTTCGTAGATGCATCTCAACGGTGAGCCAACCACCGAAACGATGGGCCAAGTTGGTTGATAGATCCCTCGGTCTTGGACTTACAGCGACCCTTCCAGGAGAGCATTGGTTTTACAGATGGTCGAGTGTCCATCAAGAATGATATGTTCAAGGCTTGGGCTCCTTATGGGCCTGGCGTGCCTGGTGGTAATTCTTGCCTCATGAGGTTGATTGCAGGAGTCTACTCTCAAATGATCTCAGCTCAAGGATCTGTACTGGTTGATCTTCAATCCGTTTTGGTCAGTATCATGTACTTTTGAGTTTCAAAATGCTGCGTAGGTGACCACCTGGGACCAACTTTGGGGGTATCCTGTGGCAAAGTTTTGGTGCCATAGAAATCCATGTCCAATCAGTTCTTGAAATATGAGGAGTGATTAAGTTATTTCCATGCACATATACGTCAAAAAAGGGCCTTGGAAGAATGGAGATGGAAGTGCTAACTTGAAGTAACATTATCAGTTTTGACCACTGACTATTACATATCCACGAAATCATGACTGTTTTGTGTCCTGCTCTGCCTTTGAGTCCCAAAAGAATCACCATGAATCACCAATTGTTTCAGGCTGGGGACCTTTTAACCTCCTTTCTGAAACTCTTGGATAGCAGGGTACAAACTAAGGAAGAACATTTTCCATTTGTTTGAATTACAGGTTCATGGGTTCGAAGAAACAGGTTCCAGGACGCACCGTAATGCATCCTTGTGTAAAAGATAAGTTTCCCTTGTAAGCTTCTGGAGAATTGCATTTACGCGATGTGGGACGCACTGCGCATCATGCCAGATCCTAGAATTCCCTTATTGATGCTGAGCTTTTCCCCAATTTTTCTCAGCAACCTATTTACCCTGAAACTGTCCACCATTCAGAAGGGAAGTGCAAGTTACTGTATTTGAGTTGTTTCCAGGCAGATTAAGAGCCACAAGGAGGTCACAAAACATGTAATTACTGTAGTACCGTGACATAAGTCAGGGCAAGTAACGAGCAGAGCTTGGTATTGCAAAATATTGTTCAGTGGTACCATACATTGGAGTCTTGGAATCAAACAAGCACATAACAACCGACTCTATATGTTTTCAAGTAGACATTGGCAGGTTGCAGAGGGATTTGAGACATTGCTTTTGGACACATACTACAGCATCGATTACATGTGGTATCATTTTGGGATGTGTATATAATATTAATATTATATATTTCTACATTCTATATCAGTGTAATTACAGCTAGCTCAACCCTAAGCTTTCAGAAAGTAGAGCAGGTAAGAAGCACAAATAGTGTGTGTAACGTAAAGCTGCAATTCTAACAAAAGAACAACACGACCTCAACGAATCAGATGGATTTTTTCTGAAATGCCAGGTGCAGCTTACAGGATTGGAGCCGAGTTACTGGGTTGACATTCTGAGGAGCAGACCCCCGCAGGTTTTTCAAATAGAACAAGGGACCGTGCCAAAAGTGCGGTGATATATATATATATATATAGAGAGAGAGAGAGAAAACAGCATCTTCAAATAGTAGACATACGATGTCATAATCATGCAATTATACCTTACTATTAGCTTAAATTTTAATTCTTTTATGCAGTGTGTTGTGTTCTGAAGCTTTACCCTTTTTGGACATACTCAAGTCCATATTTTTCTTATTTCGGGGCTTGATATACAGTATTTATGTAATATCATATATATTATATATATATATATTTACAGTTGTTATGCACAGTATGGTTACTTCTGTGGGCAAACTGTAGGAACCTGACCTAACCACACCCCAAGGAGTCAGGATGTGACGATGTGCTGTTGGAGATACTGATACATTGGGTGTGGTCCCGTACCAGGGACCACCAGGATTATTACATTTTTAGTAGGGATCCCTATCAATAGTCACTTTCCATTGTTACTAGGCGGGGGACACACCCAACAGATATATACATGATGTTTCTTTGTAGGTGAGGGGACGCAGTCTCCAATCTTCAAAATAGGCTCTTGTAATTGCTCCCTAAATGGTGTCCCTCCAATGAGGAGGGGTAAAAAAACATAGCTCACCCTAAAAGTGCCTTAACATGATGGATTTATCAACTGTGTTTAGTGACGTTCTTCGTTGGCTGTACTTGTAGCAAATTCCACTGCTTCACGTCTCCTCGCATCACTGAAGCGATATTCCAAAGAATAAGATTTGACTAGCTATATAGTTATGTATATACAGTACCTATATGTGTTGGGGTCTAAACTCATGTTGTTTTTCCTATGGTAGGGATTGTCATGAACCTTCCAAGGGGTTCCATACCCAGTATAAGGATTCCCCGTTAAAGGTGGAATGACCATCCCCAATAATTATATGGATTTTAGACACTACATATGTACCTAAGACCCGCTGGTGCTTGGGCTTCAAACATTGCTTCATATTTAGAGGAACAAGCCGGTGGTCAGTAACCTTTTACATGGTGGATTCTGCATAGTACTCCATGTATGGATGAAGATGATGATGATGATGAAGATGAAGATGAAGATGAAGATGATGATGATGAAGATGAAGATGAAGATGATGATGAAGATGAAGATGAAGATGATGATGATGAAGATGAAGATGATGATGATGATGATGATGATGATGATGATGATGATGGTGATGGTGATGGTGATGGTGATGGTGATGGTGATGATGATGATGATGATGATGATGATGATGATGATGATGATGATGATGATGATGATGTGAATTGTTTGCCAGCCTTGTTTCCAACATTTGCAACAGTCTTGGTCGCCAAGGCAAATTCTACAGCGTTGTTTTGCCACCGCTATCGCTAAGCGTGCCTGGGATGCAAGGGCTAGCACGAAGCAGGAACTTTTGGGGCGGAAACTTGGGGGAGACAGATCAGTTTGGCAACGAAAATCCTTCTTTTGCCAGCCGAGCAGTGACACAAGCCGTGATAAAAAGGAAATTGTACGTATTTTTTTTGTTCGTTTGCATGGTTTTGCATTGCTTCATCTCCACCTTCACAGGACAAAACACTGGGAGCCATAGACATGGCCCAGCATTTCAGGAATTTTTTGGAGCTTAGTGAACTCATGATTCAACCAGAAGGATGGACGTGATTTCAATACAACGACCCCAATGATTTGTTGGGAGGGGATCATCCGCAAACTTCTCAACATCCAACCAAATCTAAGGATCGGAGTGGCAACAATTTTACAGGTCGGGCTTGGATCACTTTGCGAGATGGCATGGTGGGATACACTTGAGGTAGCAATCTGTAGGGATTGGATTTGTAGGTAATGTTATAACAAAATGTTGTAGAGCACAATGTTGCCATGTTATATTTGTTTGTTGCGGCAAATCATATTCCGAAATTATCAAAATCCAGCGATTTCCGATAAAACACTTAGATTGCAATCCCAAGATGACCCACATCGAGGTGTACCATGTGCAATGTTTCCTGTGAATTGACCTCAAGGGATGACATAGAATCTCGAATGTAGAGTGTACAGTAGCACATATTATAATGTTGTTTATGAAGTACATCAATCGGTAAGGTGGGTTCCATGTTTTGGAGGAGGAGTATGTTCGCAATACTGACACTTAGATCGAACATCACCACCACGAGGAGTTGATACCAGGTCGAAAGCTTTGAAATGGGAGAACACATGCACCAAGAAGGACTGTTGATGATTTGTTTTGCATAGGAAACTAGAAACTCCATGACATTCCTCTTTTTTTCAAGGAGACATCACGCATTACTGTAGTGTATGTGAAACTAGCCTAATCTGTGGGTGCCTTGTACAAGAGTACGTTCCCCACAATCTTGTGAAGCAGCTCAAGTGAATAGTGACAAGTGTTTCTGTCAGGGATACCACGAAACTTCTATGTCTTCGGAACAAGTTCGGCGAGGGTCCTCAGTTTGGAGCCTTCTTTTTTGAAGATCACCAGGCCATTAGGGGATCAAATTGGATCTATTTTTCCTTAGGCGTCACTTAGTCCAAGACAAAACTTGGTACTAGTAACTTTGGACTTTGGATGATGTCCCAAAATTCGTTGACAACTTCATTTCCGATGTAAAAAAACAAGTGCCAAGTAGATCCCTGTAAAGTACTCACCAGTCATCATACCTCCCAGGTTTAATGTTTTTTGGTTGGGGGTTTCATAACTTGATTTCATTGAGGTAAAGGTCACTACCTAACCTGCGGAGATGATCCAATTTGACGAAGATTTTTTCAAAAGTGGGTTGAATTGAAACCATCAACCCAGCTACTGAACGGATTTTTTCTCCAGCCCAGCTTCCTGGAATTGACTTAAAATACTTAAAACTGATTTTATATTGATTGGATCTCACATGACTGGTTTGTTTTTACCTGTTATTGCAGGATTTGTTTCCACAATGTTGCATTTAAGTCCAGTGAACCTGTTGGATGTTCCTTGGGTTTTGCTACACAGCTTTGGGAGCAACCATGGATAACAAGCGGGGAAACATATAGGAAGCATTGTAAAGACCAAGGTTCTGAGAGGATCAAGGATTCAATATGTGAAATCAAAAAAGACATTCTGAGTCTGTGGATTGTTTGTGAGAAGATAAGTATCCAGGATGTGGGGAATACACATCATTAGCTAATGAAATCAAGTTATAATGGTTTTTTTCATGATTCATTTGAACTGTCCAAAACCGCTCTCTCCAAGTACAACTGGATTCTTTTACCCTCCTTCCTATCTCTGAGCATTGAATTTTGGTCACTGAAAAACTGGTTTTGGGCAATCAACACCGGCTGAATCTCTTTCTTGGTCGACTCGAGCAGGGGCAGTTTTGCAATTTCATGAAATCTGGGAAGAAGTCGCTTTGTATTTTTAAGATATTGCAAAACCATGAAACCTTAAAAGGAACAAAGATAGAACTTCATGTCTCTGTAAAGATTGAACTATCAATGGAATTTTGGCTTTTCGGCCATTTTGAGCCTGGTGAAACACCCACAGTCGTTGCCAGCGCCAAAGCCTTTAACCATGCGCCATGTCTTCAGGATTCAACTGTGGATGATGTTGATTGGAGCGAGAGCATGTCACACGGACTTCGTTTGTTTGGGGTGGATGTTGGATGTTGTTGCCCATATGCTTGGGTGGTTGGATAGCAATCTTGAATGTAAAGCATTGTAAAGCATGCTGTTTGATGAAGTTTTGGAATAGTTTATGAAATATATTGAAATATTATGTGTTGGTAAACATTGGAAATTCTGTGGAGAACCATTTCATCAGGTGGTCATCACTTCGGATGGCAAATCTATGTGGAATATCTCATACTTTACTCGCGTTTAGTGTTGTATAACCATCATAACAGGCAGTCACCGTATATTTTGGTCCAAACGTCACTCCGGGAAGTCGACGGACTGGGACCTGTTGTGAAGCTACGCTAGGGAACAAGCTGATGCTGGGGTCATGAGTGATTTTCAATTAAGCATGTTGCTGCATGTTCTATATATTTACATTACATTTTAGATTAGTTTGAACTATATACAGTACTTACAACATATTATAGTGCATGTCTAGCATGCACTTTCAATCACACAGTATACATATCACAAGATATAGTATACACACAATACATAGGTAATGATTTTAGCTTAATATAAAAAACAAACACAGCATGTCATACATGCTATCACTGTCATTACACTGCATCAGTCGCTAATACATCTATCAAATGCAAGTGTTTCAATCACAATGAACAATTATATTGGTGGTGCGTTTTTTGTCAATAGACATCTGACTACACTCGGCTCAACCACCACCCTCAAACACCAATCAAGCAGTAGATGATACTTCCAATTGCTTAAAGGCTTGAAGGTGTTCCTGATGTTCTGATTGTTCTATGTGGCGTGGTGCCTTGGCCTTGTTGCAAGGTTCCTGGTGCTCGGCATTGCGCTGGTGTCTGTTTGTGTTTTGATCTCTGGTGTACCTTGGTTTCCAAGTTCATTCGTGGCTTGAGGATAGAACTTGCCGCAGCTCCCCCCGATCCAAACGGGCAAATAAACAGTGAGGACTTAAGATAGCTCTGTACGTACTCCCACTAGGATGCGAGTGGAATTTCAGGTCTAAAAATGCGCGGAGTGGAATTCCCCAAATTGGATGACTTGAAACTCCTAGGGAATCTCCGTCCTTTTGGGCTTGAAGGTTTCACACATCCAACAGAGTGAGCCAGAAATGAATACAATGATGCAGATAGGCAGCTACGGTGTTGTTGTTTGGTTGTTGTTTTGGGGGATGGAATGGATGGACAGCTGGAATGATTTCGAACATTTCGCCTCTTTGTTCTCAGTCCAGGAAGTCTACTGGTCCAAAAGATACTGTTGATGGTTCAGAAGCGGAGTTGACGTGAATTGACGTGGATGAATGTATGAGAATGTCCTTTTCTTGCTAACGATTTACATCTAACTCAACTGGTGCTCGCTGAAAGTCTTTCATCACTAGTCGCGGTGCAGACAAACCCATTGTGATTCTCACAACTCACATGAATTCTCGTTAAAAAAGAAAAAGGATGACCTCACTATAAACCTCGCTGCAATGGTGGTGAGAAGGATTTGTACGATTATTCTTCTAGTTATCTCCTGGCAATTTACAATGTACTCAAACCTTCCTAGATTCCAGGTTGAGCTTGCAGGTCTAGATTGCAAAACTGTGAATTCTTGGGTGGTCATTAGGTTGTGAGGTGAAAATAAGGGGATTTTTCAAACATGTCAAACCTTTGTCCTTTATATTGCTTTTGGGGTGAGATACTTGAAAGACCTTTGATGTCAAGCTTCATGAGCAGCAATATTCAAGGGAAGTATATATGTATATATATATATACATCACTCTTACTTCAGTTTATATTTATATCAATTCGATCCTGTTTCCAGATTAAATGTACGTCAGTGTTCATTTCAACTGAAGAAAAGCACTTTTTGTACAGTAAAGATGTGTATACATAAATCATGTACTATATATATATATATTAATATATGTCTAGAATATATCAATCAAATGTTTGATCACATCCATTTTTAACTGTTCTTCGCTTTGAAACAACTTCCTAGGGGTCATTTTTTGGGTGGTCCCTTTGGGAGTCACTCGGAATCCGTGCCCATTGAGGTGGTGGGCTACCTGGTGATGCGTTCGGGACGACAAAATGCCAAGGTCTTTGCCAAGCAGGTCTTGACCTCGGGGCGGTTGGGTGTGGTCCATGCCTCGGGGGGGTAGGACAGCTGTGGCAACTGGAGACATTGAGATGAAGGACGATAGGAAAATCGATAAGAATGAATGATTGGGTACAATACCAGATGCAGATAGGACATGAAGAATATTATTGATTTGTTATTTTTTCAAATGAAGTCTAAGGCTAAGAATATGTTGATTTATGAACATTTTGAATTTAACATCTTGTTTAGTTGTTCATCCTTCCTGAAAGAACAGGGTCCCAGATACTGCAGATAGAAAAATAGATGGATCGATAGATCGAGAGATATCGACAGATGTAGGCAGGTACGTAGTTATGTTGGTGGCTAGGTAGGTAGCTAGGTAGGTGGGTTGGTAGACACAGTAGATACATTGTTTGACAAAACTAGATAGTTCTGGTTTATGAAACAGTAAATGTAATAGTGTGCCTGTGCCGGTGTCTTCAGGAACACATGTTTTTTGCTGTTCTCTTTTGAAAAGCCGAAATATACATTTTTACTTAAGTTCACCCCGGTTGGAAAATGATTCTGTTCTTCCCTACACATAGGTCAAAGGAAGCTGTGTTCTGCAACAGCCCTGCTGACTTTCGTTGAAGGGAAGGGCTTTCCGACATGATATCATGCATGATGCATGATGCCAACTAAGCATAGAACTCAAATGTTTACCCTCCCATCAACTGTACACACAGCACCTCCCAAGAAGGTTTAAAATAATTTTCGTTTCAGTTCGTGGTGCGAGCTCGGAGGGAGCGTAGTATTGAAGTATTGAATTCGGTATTGGACATTGGACATCTCTAAATCTGCTTCTACCACTATCACTGAACATCTAGAATACATATTCTTTGCAGTTGTTATGGTTGTTTGTTTTTTAAGGATCACTTTTCTACCTTTCTTAACTTTTCTTGGAAGCAGTCGGAGTTGTCCTTTGCCCTGACCGGATTTTTTCCAACAAAAAAACGGCAGAAACCGTGCGTTTTATCTGGTTCCCTGGCCCCAGTTGCAAACGCCCACGCCTGGCGACCGGTTTGGCAGGTTCGGACCAAAAGCAAAGGCGCTACACAGGCGGGAGACCTGAAGGTTGACAACTCGATCTTCCGTTACATTATTGGGATTGTTTTCAGCCAGTGAATGATCATTTTCTCGAGAGGCACTCATATTTGAGCCATATTGAGCCTAAAAATGGTTAAAATGCCCTATATAGTCATCCCTAGTCCCATATTATATTTCACTGGACATTCATGTATTTGGATCAGAAAGGAATCTGATTTGACTCTCAAGCACTCCCACGTTTCACTACCAAAGGGCACAGCTGAAAGGCACTGTGAATGAACGTGTTGTTTCCTTGATTTTCAGATATTGATAGCCTAAGATGTGACATAGCATTCAAAAGGTTTCAGGTCATTTTAGGTCGTTATATAGTTGCGTTGCCCAAGCATGACCTCTAGCAAATGACAACGCTTCGGGATGTTGCGTTGGTTGTGTTGGTGTTCCTGCAACATCTGAAAAACATTGTGGATGCTCTATGTAATTCTCTATGTTTGACCCCACTGTCATTGTATTTATGCACGTGTTCCATTGTTTGTCTTCTGAATTCAATAGCTGTTCTTGTCATGGTATAGTTTTTCAATTAGGACTTGACAAGATAAGTACTATCATGCAATGTTTACAGATTTGGGAAGTCTTTAGTTAGGTAGCGAAAGTTTCCAAAGAGACAATTTGTTGCGTGTTGGCAACCTTGACACCGTGAACAGAGAGATGTCGCCAGGGGGATGCCATGGCCGTGGAAGACTTGGACGATGGGTTCTACACGTTCCTTGGGTGCAGCCAGCTTCGGCATTCTGGAACACAGACTTCCTGCACTGTGATTTCAAGGAAAAGAAACATAAACAGCCCAAAGGTGCAGGATATATAAGACATATGTCACGTTTTGGTTGTGTCATTTGCAGAATCTTTGTAATTAGATGAATACTACATTTCGAGAGTCACGAGAATCTTTGGATAGATTTCCATTGCTACGATCCATGGATCCTGTCAGGAAACCTGCCTTAGTTGAAGCTGGAAAATCGGAAGGCGTGAGACGGGAGAACTGATAGATATGAGATGTTAGGTACAAATCCTATTTCAGGAGTGTCTCAAAATGAGGGGACCCTTAAAAGACATTGGGAATGGAAAATTTTAGTGGAAAATTTTAGTAGTTAAACCTTTCTGGATTTTAGGGCCGTAGTTTTGAGGGTGATACAATGATACCGGAGGAAATCAACTTCACTCAGGGGGTTTAAATATTTGCGACGCACCAAAAATCACATGTTGGTGGCGTACACGCACAACGTACTCTATATTTGCCTCTTTGGGGATAGATTTCCAGTTGGTTGGAGGTTTTTGTTGCATATGGGTTGTAGGCAAAAAGTAGATGTGGATGATTGTGGATGTGAGAAAACGGCGGTGGTGTCCATTTGTTATTTTTCCTACTGGTATAGGATTGGACATAGTAACTAAATGATATTAGTTATGTGACATTTGCAGCTCCCCCCAGAGTGATAGATGAATATAGGAAAGCATTTCAAAATGTTTAAACTGCTAAAGGAGATCCCAAGGGTATAGTCCCCCCAAGAATAAAATCTCTCAAAATAATTTGAACCAAGCCTGAAATTTTGGGTGCCTGCCATCCTTTCTGTGGGGTGTACGATTTCAAGCAAAATGTCTCAAACCAGCAAGCCACCGAACCAATTTGGACTTCCATGTTCTTTGCTCCCATAGTCTTTTTTTTAACTGTTTGGTTTGCCTGATTATTTGGTTCTTCTTGAGATTTAACAGTGCCGGATTTTTTTCCACAAACAGTCCATTATTCTTATTACCCTTGCAGCATGGCCCATTGTTATGATTTCAGTGATTTCCCTTAACGCAACCACTTTTCTGTAGAGATCAACTATCCATTGTGGGAATCCCTATGAACCACCCAACAGTGGAGTGGGATTCGGTGCCAGGTAACACCAAGCTTGACCCCTTTCGCCATGTGTCGGTGGCATGGGATACACCAAAGCAAGGCAGCTGTGGAAAGTGGGTAAAGAAGTGCAACAAAAAAGGGAAACACCTGCGGGGATTTTACAACGCATTAGTGGATCAATTTATCTATTTTGACATATTTATCCATCTATTTTTCTGTCTTTTTTTCCTCCATCAATCTCTATCAATCTCGATCTATCTTCATTTATCTCCGTTGATCTCCATTGATCTCTATCTATCTATTTATCTATCTATCTTTCTTTCTGTTTGTTTGTCTGTCTGTCTTTCTTCTTTCGTTCTTTCTTTCTTTCTGTAGTTCTTTCTCTATCAATGTCTATCTATGTCTATCTATCTCTATCTATCTATCTATCTATCTATCTAGCTATCTAGCTATCTAGCTATCTAGCTATCTAGCTATCTAGCTATCTAGCTATCTAGCTATCTAGCTATCTAGCTATCTAGCTATCTATCTAGCTATCTAGCTATCTAGCTATGTATCTATCTATCCATCTCCATCTATCTCCATCTATCTCTCTCTCTCTCTCTCTCCATCTATCTCTATCTACCTATCTATCTTTTTGTTTGTCTGTCTATCTGTCTATTTATCTATCTATCTCTGTCTGTCTGTCTGTCTGTCTTTCTTTCCATATATCTATCTGTCTATATCTATAATCTTCACATAGTATATATATATATTTATTTATTTATTTTCTTATATGTTTATACCGATATCTATTCATATGTATCTATCTCCATCCATCTACTGCGATGGGTATGTCTCAAGATTTTGAACACTCCATCATTCCAATCCAAATTGTTGATTTGAGGAGTGTCAGTGTGGGTCGCTTTGTCCACCCTTATTTGCTTTGTGTGGTTTGAGGAGTGCTCGCAGCAACTCATATCCTAAACAGCATGATCTGACTGATCATGTTTGTTAATCCAAAGAAACACTTGTGCGTTTGCCAATTCTGAATCATTTATCTCACATTTTGAATGGCATGACTTCACAGTCAGCTGCCAGAAAATTGCTGTTGCATTCACCAAAGTTAGAACCAGATGGAATTCCACGATCCCTCCAAAGGAACGGAAAACCCAATCAGCTTTAGTGTGTCATATACCGATTGTGACCCTACAGTAATCATATACCAGCATATAGCTGTGCCAACATATGCCAACTATAGACGGGTATGTGTTACAATATTGGGGGAACATTTGCAACTGGGTGCCTTCCAGTGTTGCAAGCCTCCCCCGAATGATGGCTAATATTATATCTTCCGCTGTGGCAGCTCAAGCTGGTTGTGCTGAATACACCCCCCTGAAAATGATGGTTGGAAGATGAAATGTCCTTTTGGAGAGGCTTAT
The DNA here is from genome assembly GCA_000507305.1 of Breviolum minutum Mf 1.05b.01. Lineage (NCBI taxonomy): Eukaryota > Dinophyceae > Suessiales > Symbiodiniaceae > Breviolum > Breviolum minutum. The sequence goes on from DF239965.1 coordinate 82,305, forward strand.
TTTCAGGGGATATGTTAGTTTCAGGGAGTGTATACCTTTTTTGGAGTTTTCCATTTTCAAAAAAACATGGAGAGGGTACTTGGGTGATGAATGATGAATGTCCTGAATCAATGGATGAATGCCTGTATGCCACTTCCAACGGGTGATGTTCTAAGTCCAGGGATGAAATCCTGGAAGGTTGATACCTGAGATATTGCATGTCCATGCGGCCTGGAAAAAGTTGGGGGTTAGTATTGTATCTCCTCAGAATTTGTCTCCAAAGATATCCCTAAGTCCATGTTCACCTGGATTTTTGTCATGTTGGGAGATCATGGCGATTTGAAGGAATCGCAACAGGGCTTCTACCAATAGCAGTAATCAATAGTTCGACTCAGTCAATGGTCAATTGGTGTTTGAAGTTGGTGGCTTGCTATGATAAGAATCCTTTGTCGCAGATAAGCGAAGCCATTGCAATCTTTAGTCAGCATCCGCAATTGAAACACATGTTGATATTAATTCCATTGGATTTGTACATATGTGTATATATATATAGACGTACGTATATCATATATAAATGTATACGTGTTTATGTGTCTACACACATGTATACATTTGTATCTATGTATCAATGTATTTGATTCGTATAGATCTAGATGTAGAACTCTTGGTCGGTGTGATACTCCGTTCGTGTGATCGCGTACACAAGCATGATAGGACTGGCTAGGTCGGCTAGGGTACCCTCCCTACTCTGAACAAACGAACAGTGTTCCTCTTCTCTGATTTGTACCATGTATCACAACAATCGACATACAATTTCCCCTTTGCTTGACATTTTGCCAAGGGAATGATTTACAATTCCATTTTGTTTCAAAATCCAATTCAACATAGACAACAACATGTTGTTGCCATTGTTAAGACTAATGTCACGGGTTCATTCCTTTGAATCTGTTGAACCTCGCAGGTTTAGATAGCAGCACCAGCTTGTCGTTGAGCATGTCGCGCAGCGGCTTTGTCAGTGAAGGGATGCAGGCCGCAAGCAACAAGTAGAGGGTGGATGAGGGTGGATGGTCGAACGAGACATGCTCCCCGAAAAGGTAATTTATAAGGAATCCTGCAAAAGCGCAAAAAGTTGGGATCTAGCTTGGTGTCTAGAAAGCAAGTTTGAATCGTTGACTGCCTAGGGGGATGGATTGAATGAGAATATCACTGCTGATGTTCTCAACTTTTAACTTTCATTTCTCAAAGACCAAAAACTCTATGATGCAATCTATGATAATCTACCTCTTGTCAGGTTTCAGATTTGAGAGAAGATGTGGTAAACACATAGAAATACAATCAAACACAAACACCATGCGCATGTGGCTGTGTACGTGCGTGCATTTTGAAAAAGCATCATGTATACTATATATTCATATATATTCCAAATATGGATATTTCGTATTTAAGGAGTAAAAAGCGACAAAAGGTCCTATTGAAATGATTTGTTTTCGGGTTTCTGAGCATACATACAGGTGAATTTGATTGTTCAACACACATGCGGGGGTTGATTATTCCAACTTATCCAAAATCCTGGAACGGTTGAATTGTTAAGGAAATGTCTTGACTGGTGCAAACAATCTTCGATAGAAAACAAAACAAACAGAATTGTGTTTAATTGGTGTATACACAGTTGACCATTTGGGATGATTCATATTCCCTGTGAAGACCCCACTGCTAATGAACAAAAAATCCGGTGATGCAAACAGTTGATACGGTAAAATGTTCGATGGCAGTGACTGGTCAGATGGGGTGTGGGGTGGTACTGACTCTGCGGAGCTGTTGCTCGCCACAGGTTCATCTGATTTCATCCCCCCGGAAGGGTATAGGATTTGGCATTGCAGACCAAAGTACCCAAAGAATTCAGGTTGAGTCGGTGAAGTATTGAAGTTTTCATATGTCTTTCATATTTCAAAGGCCAAACGCAAAACGAAGACTGTTTAGTATGCCAAGTACCAAATTACTTTTCCATTTGGGATAATGGAAGATCCCGAAGATCCATTTACCTACTGTGCACAGATTGAGATGGTAACGAATCAGTCCTATATAATAACCACTTATGTGCTGGCCCCGATGAAGATGATCTCAAAGGACTCGCCTCAGAAACAAGGCACAGCGTAACCATGCTTTTCAACTACATCCCTGAAAACTGGCGAAAGGAATGGGCGGAACCAGGTTCCCCCCGAAAGAGTGAAACAGAACCTTCCCGGTCATTTTGGGGTTCCAGTCTTCGTCTTGAAGAGTCCTTTCTTCTTTGGTAGTCCTTGGAACCGAAGTCACGAATCTACTCCTAATGGAATCAAATTGTCTTAAACACAGAGACACTCGGTAAACTACTGTAATACAGCAATGGAAATCATAATTTTTGCAATTTGAAATACATCTGCATTCATGGTTATGTTTTTCCTTGGTTGTTTTTAGATTACTGGAGGGTATCTCATGTCTTGGCAATATCTTCTTTCCTGCCCTGGTGAGTGCCCCCCAACAGGTGCAAAATGTGCCCAGCACCAGTCCACGGGTGAGCGCTAGCCCTCGGCCCAGCGCTAGTCCACGGCTCGGCTTGGAGGATGAAGGCCGGGAGAGTGGTGACAACAACAGCTGTTTCAAAGATGTAAATTTCGATGAACATTTGCAAATGTCAACTCACCATTTTTTGCCATTGGCAGCAAAGTATATAGTTGTTACTTTTTTCCAATCTAGATTTCTGAATGATTTACATATTGGTGGTTTCTGGTACATGTTGGTGGTTGTTTTTTTTGCAGATCCGGATCCAGATCCAGAAGTTCGTTCATCCTTGTTTTTCTTTGTATGAGTTTTGGTAATAGGCTTAACGACCAACCAACTAGCCACAACTCAACCCTTCGCAGAATTAAACATATGATATGACATACTGCATTAGTAGTAGTAGTAGTAGTAGTAGTAGTAGTAGTAGTAGTAGTAGTAGTAGTAGTAGTAGTAGCAGGAGTAGTAGTAGGAGTAGTAGTAGTAGTAGTAGTAGTAGTAGTAGTAGTAGTAGTAGTAATGTATATTTCATGGATTTTATAATATTTGCATTCATATTTTTGAATCATTATTTGGGGTATTTAAATAACTTACACATATTTGTCTATATAGAAATGGCCATCGAAGTGTATAATATATATATATATCTATGTATGGATACATGGTACGCATTATTATATTGACTATATTGTATACAATCATATGTGGGTGTTGTCTATAGTTTATGTAAAGTTTGTATACATATTGTTAATATACGTCTACAGGAAAAGGTAAATTGAGTATATACAGGTTCATCATATACATTATATACAATTTATGTTTTGACACTGTATATATGTAGTATGTATATTTATATATACATTTATTTAGAGACATTGTGTATGTATGATTTCACCAACAGGTGTTTCAAACCCGGTTGGAAGATGGAAGTCACAAGGGACATCTTCCCCGCGCAGGCTGGGGATCTCGAAGCGGCTCACAAGTGGCTGCCCTGCATGTTGGGATGCTCAAACAGAACACGGCTGGATGGTCCTTGCAGCTTTCTCTTAAAAGCTTTGTATTTATACATAATTCATATGATTGGATCTAATTAGGGTATACTTTATATACCACTGATAGTAATCTTGTTTTGTGTGGTGTATACGTGATTAGCCAACAATATATTCATTCAAATGAATACGCAAGGTAAAATCATAACATGTTATTGACACTTATTGACGATCATCACGCGTGGGAAGTTGTGCCATCCCAAAGATGTTGAAATGGTGAGTGTTTGTCAACAAGATGGAATGCATAGACCTCAAGCTTTTGCTTGCAGAGCTTACAGCACTTTTGGAGCAGCTTAGTGTAACCCCTGGGATGAGTCCGCAAGGAGATTGGCTAGCAGCTAGCCAGCAACAAAAGGGCATAAGTTGGTTCTCCCAAATCCTGCAGGATTGGGGTTAGAATGCATTGCACGGCATATCTAAAATGTAGTTTAGTAAAGGCCTATACAGACCAAAACATGAAAGCATAGAATCTGCTTTTTAGATACCGTGATTTATATAATAGGACGTTACTCTTCCCGGGACATCAGCAAATTAAGACATCAACATGTTGAATGAATACCAATGCTTTCACTAGTTTTGAAGCAGCAACTGGGCACCCCAAAGCATGGCAGAAATAGGAAATCAATGGAGGTTTTCATTCGATACTTACGTGGTGCTAGTTGAAACGTCTTTTCTCCTCACTCAAGAAGGATACGCCCATTTGACGTGAAAAAATATTCTTGGAATGACGCAAACTCAACCTGCAGGGAGTTATGTTTAGCTGGTTGGTGTTTAACTTATCTTGCTGTTGATAGGCAAAATTCGGCGGCCACCAGTTGACATGATAGATTTCTCATGATTTCTCACTTTCATTGTGCCCGGAGGATCAACCATCCCAACAAACGTTGGCCAGTTAACCCTTGTCAACACAGGCAAGTTCGATACGGATTGAGAACTAAATAAAATTGAGTTTACCAGGATTCGGGCAGCTTGATTCAGAGAAAAAAAGGAGCCAAACCTTGCAATTACCACAGTTAAATAACCATTCATCCATATTCATCCATTAAGTACAATACATCACCTCCGTGAAGTCCGGGAAAGATCTTCGTTTCTGGCAGTTCTCGCCAAGGCCCAGAGAGGTTCAGGCGGAGCCCTGGGAGGAAAGACCGAGAAAAAACGTTGTTTTGTGGGAAGTGCCAAAGACATCTGAAAACAACATTTGTGAACATTACCTTTCATTGGTTTTAATACTACTTTTCATTGATTTTGATACCATCTGATTGAGATAGTTTTTGATGTTGTTTGCAGTGCTCCTATTGTTATCAAAAATCATAGATCTGGAAATCTAGGCTGTTCTGCATGCGTAATTTATTATATATGTGTGCTTATATTTCATCTAAATCACTTCCAGCAGATACTCTGGACAGAAGTCATGCTTGAGACGTTTTGAATGACGGGCAGGTGCCTTGGTAAATGATCAGATTCCAGGCTGACTTCAAAATCATTCACTTCAACAAAAACGTATCCTTCTCTCCCTGCAAAGCACGTAACATGGCATACATTGAATGTCTTCAAATGTCCTTTGTAGCTACAAAATGCGATACCAATCACCAGGTTCTCACAGTCATCATGAATGATTATTTCTGACTGACCATTGTTTCCCTAAAACACTGCTACATCTCTTGTAATTCGCTTCCCTTGGCCTTAAATGTCGTGCAATCGTTTCAGAAGTTGCCTCGACCTGCACACCTTATAATTTTTGAATTCGGGATCCCAAACATGTTCAACACATTGATTATAAAGCATTTGATTGGGAATATAATCATTACACCTCTACATCCTCTACACACACAGGTATGTATAGGTTAAAATCGACAACATGCATATGTTCATGTGTAGAATTATTCAACCCAAAATGTATCGACGCAGTATACATAAGTGAAGATGTTGTTGGAAGTGCTAATGACTGGAGGTTCCCTGATGCTCCCTGCGGTGGAGAACCGCAAGGCATGGGGGGGGAAGTATGCAGGTTGATGCATCTGCCTATTGCTCAAAGCCGACGCTAAGCAATTGATCTACAGCGATCCACATAGTTGATCCCAATGATTGGGCAGGTTATACATTTGTGGTCCAGGGCTCAGGATTTCAACCAACAGGCCCATCATTGTCCCAATTTTGCTGTCGCGAGATTCGGTACCTTAATCTTGAGCCAAACAAAGTTCCAGGTTTGAATTTACTCACCCGCAACGAGTCCACTTGATGTTTTTCAAATCGCAGACTCCAGGTGATCAATTTCTGTGTGACTGAACTATGTATTTATTGATATACAAGCATGATGAGCACTCGTAGAATTGTTGATAAAAAAAATCAGAATACCCATATATGAGGGCCAAGCAACAACCAATGAAAGGTTTCACATAATCAAAGTCCTATTCAAGGAGTGTTTTAGGGATTGATCACCACCATCCCTTAAGGCCTTAAGGCTGACAATATGTTTCGGCATGTTTCGGCTATTGAAATAGATACATTTCTATAACTTACACCAAGTGGTTTTAATGAATTTTATGATGTTTATCCCAAAGAGTGGGGGGAAGGTGTCTATTTTGACAGCAGATTTTTGGAAATGGGTGGCTAAACCATCATGTAGATCAACAACCAATGATTCCATGTTGTTTTATATATTTGGGATGTTCATGTTTCATTTGGGTGTTTGTTTTTCTTTAACAGATCCACATCAATTTCGTTTTCATACTAAGTTCTTCGATTCATCTGCCACCCACAACAACCGGCCACCAACGAAACGCCTTGTGGTTCCAGGGACAAAGCCCAAAGGAGAAAGATGGAGGTGAGGGGATGGGAGAGAGATTGATGATGGAAGGCGAATTAAGAACATTAAAACATAGACCCCAATGGCTCGTTGGTTGTTGTGTTTGTTGTGTTTGTTGTTGGTGGTGTTGTTGTTGTTGTTGTTGCTGCTGTTGCTGTTGCTGTTGCTGCTGGTGCTGGTGCTGGTGTTTCTGCTTCTGTTGGTGTAATAGGGACTATAGAATGCTATGAATGCTGGTAACGAGTGTCACTGTTGATACCTTGTCATTGCCTAACACTTTAACACTACATACTTGACATACTTCTGAAGAGGTTGATATTTGAAGCAAGGCATCCTTTCACCTTGGTTTGTTGCGCCAAGTTTACCAGGTCGAGCTATGTCCAAGAGCTACTCGAAGACGTCAGTGCACAGCTTCACTGATGAGCGAACCACTGGGACCATGGTGCGGCCGTCGAACGAACGCGCTGCTCGGACACATTGGAGATGGGCGAACAGTTGGATGGTTGAGTCCAGTTACAGGATTGATTTGCCAAGAATGCTGATAGGACTACATATAAAGTTATGATTCATGATCATGCTTGAGAACTTTTTTAAAGTTAAGGTACAGATAGAGCATGCACATGTATTATTATTGTTATGGGTGTTTAACCTATATCTATATTATACTATATTTATGTATCTGAAATTTCTATAGATTTCTCAAGGGGGTCCCCATTAGTCCTAACACCTTGAAACATATTCCATAGTTGTTTCGACTTGCAGAGTTTCGCCAGGCAGGTCATATGAGGTGCCAAACATCCAGTCGACAGGATGTTCCTGGAATGATGATTAACATCTAACAACCATGTTGGCTTCACCACAAGTTTAAACAACCAACTGTGCTGGGTGAAAAGAAATAGTCACGTCATGTGAGGAAATAGTCACCTACCCAAATGGTATATTTAAGTTTAGAGTGGAGGGCGGGCCTCCCAAACTTCATGTGCTGGTTTATGAATTATGATGCGAAGCTGCCAGATACAGGCGGGTTTATATATCACGCTTGTTGATTGAACAATTGGCTTTAAGCCCACTAGTGACATTCCTTCACGCGGCTGTAATCCAACTTTACGTTGAGGCTGACTTTATTGCTGGGATGTCCCACGCAAGTCCCCGGAGATCAGCGGATGCATTCTACGTGTGTGCAATGTACATATAATGCATTTACAAGTATATGTAAATTTTCATTAATTTTCAATAGATGTACATAGACAAATATTATTGCACTTATACAAGTTATGAAAACCCTTGTATATCACATGCAATCATTTGTATATAATGCATATATATATATACACTTATTGGTAGTTTTGCATGACCTAGTCAATATATATATATATACATACATTTACGTTCTTTATACACACATAGACATAGCATACCTAAAAAAGGAAGTGGATGCATTTCATAACTTCTGCTCATCACCAACCCGAGATGATTGATTTGAACCAATCAAGGCCGGGCGTCCACGAGCACCAGGCCGGTGTTCATCGGGAGCCCAAACGATGTGTGCGTAGTTGGAATGTAGGGCATTGTATGGGAAAAAATGTCTCATTTTGATCCACACCTGATATCCCCAAACCTCACAGAAAGAAATATCAAGAATCAGTAATCGGTTGTTTTGTTGTACAGGTAAAACAAGAACTTGGATCACACCCGAACAATCATTGGACCCTGCTGTAGGGGAGGTTTTGGCCCAGCCAGGGTTCAGAGACCTCAACAGTTTTGAGGTCTGATTTTTTTTTCTGTACAGCTGCGGATTCTCTTGAACATTTGCCAGATTCATAGTACAATGGGTGAAGAAATTTCCCTTCATCTATTATAATACGATAACTCAGCATTTAGTGATCATTAAAATGCATGGAAAAGCTCACTCCTCTCTTTCCTTTGTTTCGACGATTTTTTCTGTCCAAGAATGGGATGTGTAACTGCCTGAGTTTCAAATCCAAGTACCAAAACATTCCAATGTTGGCACCCATGTGGACTGTGATGGAAGTTTTGTTGTTATACACTCCCTGAAACTAACATGGTACCTGGATCAGTGGGGTTGGAAGATGAGTTTCCTCTTGGGAAGGCCTCCTGTTACCGTAGTTTCTGGGATGGTACCTTTATGTGAGGCGCTGCTCATCATCATCAGGCACGCCTTGGAGGGACCAAGGTTTCTGAAACATGCAGCTGCATATGGATGACTTCGGACCCGAGATATTGTGGCAGTATCAAAAAATGTGTACTATAATACGTATATATTTACATATATATATATATATATCGTGAACACGTATTTAGTATGCCTAATTCAAAACTGCAGATTCTTGACATTTCTTGACTATGATTTAGTTATTAAAATGTACTTGGACGTACTGCATTTCCGGATGGAAAAGGGTGATTCCCATCCTGCTAAGATCGGAGAATGAGAGTAGCACAAATCTATGGACTGCATCCAGTTTTTGATTGCCTTTTGTGGTGACACAGTGAGAGAATGAAACAATCCAACTTGCAGCACCATGATTTATTTGTATTCATTTTTGAAAACTATGTGTTACAGTACCACATCTAAACGTGTCAACAGGAAGGTTTAAGGAAACACATCGAATGAAAGGTTTATTTTACCTGGGTGATCATTTTCATTTTGAAACATAGATTGTAGGTGTTTGTGATTTGTGCTCCACTACGGTATGTGTTCTTTATTGAACATGGTGGATTTTGATAGCCGTGTCAGCCAGAGGGTAGCTTGCCTCAATTGTATACTAAAGGGGAAGACGAACTGACCAATCGAGTTACCGGGACCAAAAACCCGAATTGAGACCAGGCTTAATCTAAGATACAGTAGTTATGATTTGTCATAAGTATAGACCATGAACATGTTGATTTGTAGATAATACATGATTTCCACGTAGCTGGAGGGGAAATTCCACAGTTTTTGGTGAGGAGCAAAAGTGTATTGTAGAAAGACTTGCTCAATTTGAGGAAATCCACTGTTACTTGTACAATTGCATCGGCCAATGGACAAACCACTTGATGTAGTGAATCTCCCAAACAAACTCGACAACCGCGCCCCATAAAGGACCATTTCAAAATGCAAAAGGCAAAGATAGGCAGATCAGATCAATCTTCCAATTGTCAACCTTTACATACCTAAAAGGGTCCATTTTATGTAGTTCTTTTGTGGGAGAGTACAAGAGGACACGCGGCAAATAGGCAAACAAAACCCCCATCTATCTATCGAGCCTCCACGATCACTGATGTTTCCATCACCAAGCCATAGTCGTCCAATGTGGGATACCACAACGTCGTTTTGTTTTTTTGTCAAATTGTTTTTTGTTCTGGTCAATTATCTTATACTCCCTGGAAGTTTAACATAGTCCCTGAAAATGTATCATCCCAAAAAGGACAGTAAGTGTATAGTCCTCCAAACATCATTTTTCAGGGGTCAGCTGTTAAACTTCGGGGAACTTCAGAGGTGTAGCGATACCGGGGTAAAACCCATGGATGACCCTCCAAGTTTGCCTTCCGCGAACCAAGGGCCCACAGTTGCCCAGCGAACCTTCGCCTGAGTTGGCAGGTGGGAAATGGAGGGTTTTCCCGAGATTGGAGATGGGAGTATATATATATATATACATATATATATATATATCTAGCTGGCCATGTTGAAGTTCATCCGACCATCCGACCATCGATAAGGTGTGCCCAAGGCGTTGGACCGTGGAAATTCGAAGAATCTCAGCGGCTCATGGAAGGTGCGACAAAATCCACCCTGAAAAAATGGTGGGTTTTTGGAGGGGACCTTCATTGATGAAAGGTACTAGGAATGGCTGGAAATGATTGTAGAATCATACGATATCCTATGAATGCCCTAACCCTACAGATGCTCACAAACAAGAAGACCTTAGCGAATTGTCGAAGATAGTTTTCTGAAGTTTGGTGAAAGTGGTGGATTCAATCGTGTTTCCGTTAAATCCAGAGGCGTCAGATGTACGATGCAGAATCTCCTTGGAACAGTCCAAAACTTAATCTTTACATACTCTGCTGGCCAAACAGAGTATGAGAATGCATGCTCCAAAATGGGCCAGGCGTTTTTGAGGGATTTGCCAAATGCCAAATACCTCATGACTTTCCCCCAGGTTTGGACAATGTTTCATTGCCCTGCTCACATTGCATTTGGAAGAAATGTGTCAACTGTATCAGAAGATGGTGTCCAGATACCAACAGTAAGCATCAGTTTGTTGTTAATAACCCTTTAATAAGGCCTTTATTTCCTGGGGTTGGTGATTGGTGTGGGATGGTGTGGGTGTCCCCTTATATAGATTCCCTTGAAAAAAAAGTCCGGACGCAGGGACCTCTCTATAGCAGTAGTTTGGCGGGTGCTGCGGGCGCCTCTTCAGCATTGGCAGAGAGTGCGGCGGTCAGCCGGAGTGCCTTGGACCTAAGGGGCAGCAGCTGGTGGTGGTTGCACCGGTTGAGGGGAAGGTAGGTAGTTGAAATCCCATTTGTTACAAGGTTTTATACATCCAAACGGTGGTTGGGAATGGGATTTCTTCCACCAACAGTACTATTATCTTTGTTATAGAATTATTGCTAACTATTAATGCTGTTGATTGATTAAACATGATTTGTATATGAATACAGTGTGTGGGTTTCAGCAAAAGAATGTAGGTGGTGATATTCGGAAAGCAATTGTTTATCTTGCAATTTGTGATGGGACCAAGAAGGAAACGTCAGCAAACCTGGCCTGCTTGAGGGTGCTACAGACAGAGCCAGCTTCAAATGGAGCATGAACATGTCCCTTCTGGAATCCTTATACCCAAACCAGCAGTTTTGGTGTTCGATACCCAAACAAGCAGTTTGGGAGGTTGTTTTTAAGACCCAGACATCCCAAAAAGTGAGTAGCTTCAGATGGGGGGTCCTGGATTGTGGGCCGTTCAGGATTTTCAAGTTTGGTCCAGGATTGGTTAATCCTTGGAAGCTGCTGGGAATCTGGTTTATTAAGTGATCTTACTTCTGCTTGATGAATGATCTTTTGTAAGAAGTTCCTTGCATCACTCATTACCATGTTCCATAAAGACTGGACTTGTGTAAATAGCATAACTAGCATAATGTATATATATATATATACCATATACAGTATTATATATGTTCCTTCAACTCTTCCAGCATTTTGTTGAACCACCTTTCACCATCTTTGTTTCCCATCTTCGTTTTTCTCAGTTCCCTCGGTTCAAGGTATGAGCAAAGCGCTTCGCTCCAATTCTCGTCCCTTGAGTCGTGGTCAACAGACACCTGTACGACCGAATCATTGAGGTGGGATTCCCGGAAATCAAGTCGTGACGTAGTTGGAGAAGCCGGGGATAGCTGGGTATATATAACTCCTTGGTGACTTTCCTGATCAAATTGAGAAAGTCAGGAAAACACATATTTGGGCATGGCTACTTTCAGATACAGATGGGCTGCAATTTGATTCGACCTTGAAGTCAATTACTCAGATACCAGTGGCTGAAAGACCTTGGCGGATTTGACTATGCATCTTCCATTATACATTCACATGTGCACACAATGCCAATAGCACCGTCTCATCTGAATCTAAATAGTTGAAACACAGATTGTCCGTCATGATATGACCAATCCTTGTATGATTAGCTCGGTTGTCATTACATAATTCAATATGTTTGAGTTGTGAAGGTTTAGTTTATGTACTACTTTATATGAAGCCCATCTCGTATAGGAATCCCTTATGGCAAAACTCACCAACCCCATGTCAAAGCTGACAGGATCCCGGAGGCGGAATCCCGTGTACCACTATCGCGAGCGCGGTCACGCAATTCAGAGCAGCTATTGATGGGTCAGTTTGCCACGATTTCACAAGGCTTTATTTGCAGTTTTATGGCGGGATTTCTGAATGATTTCTGGGTTTCCATTGACATAGCCACCTTTTTGTTGCTTGTTTTGTAAGAATGTTTCAGGCCGACCTGAAGTAGAGAGATTTCCCTGTGGACTGAAGATGGTTTGCCATCATATTTGTGAGCCTAGAACCCACAATCATCCTGTAGATGGAATTTTTTGAGGCTGCAAGTAGTTCAGACATGAGGGAAATCCTTTCAACATTGACATTGTGGTGTAGTAAGATGGATGAAATTTGGTGAAGCACTGAAGCACTTCTAAATTAAGTAGGAATTCAATATCAACCTCAACCGCTTCATCGGATTCTAGTCTACTTTAGCAATGGCATCGATGCAAACAATGTGGCGAATGTGTGACCCACGTGCTCCACATCCGGCGCTTTGCGGATCTCATTGTCAGGCAGTTTTAGAGTTTTAGGAACAATGTATCCGGATATATTACAACTCTATATTCATATATACAGGCATTCATGTCACTTGGGGACATTAATTTTAGCAACACTGACTTACATTGTTATCAGGTGAATCTGCTAAACTCCCAAAATGGAGAACAAATTGATAAATTGGTTCTAGAACAAATTGATAAATTGGTTCTAAATATAGGGCAATGTTGTTTTGCAGTACTACTGTGGCATCTGAATATTTCCCCTTCACACTTACCTTTTAACAGTATCATGGAACGGCAGTGACAATTTGCTGGTCCCTGATGTGAATACATCGGATCAACATGGCACCATAGTACTCCGAGAGCATAGTTACTGTGGTTGTGCATGGGACCCTATGGGACCTGAAATACACGTTTATATACACATATATCATATTACATACATATTATGCACTAGCTAATTTATATTGCCAGAGGTGTTAAACATTTTGCAAAGCACTTTGTTTCTCCATCTTAGTGCTATATTATATAAATGATATGTATACATATATAATTACAGTAGTTACATGACCCTACACCCAAATTAAACTCATTGTGTTTGTTTGCGGCGATGAACGACTAGTGGTCGTCATGGCTGACAACTTCAGCTTTGTCGTCAGTTGTTTCACCATCGAAGGATGCCTAAGATGTTTCCCGCGATGTGTTACGTTGTTCGAATTAGATGCAGAGGTCGCAAAACAAGAAGCAATGGTTCTGAAATGTTCAAACAGTGAAGTCTCCTATTCGTTTGCAGAGCATCATAGAAAGGGAACATGGCGCAATATGAGGTGCGCACCATCACCACGTATTCGTTGTGGTTAAAGAGATTTTAATCCATATGAGTGATGGGAATCAGTGCGCAACGAACAAAACTCTGCTCTTTCGGGTATTGAAAGGGTGTTACTATACCCCGTGCTATATGGATTGTTTTAACAAATGAAATGTGAATTCTGTCCCCAACCAACCAGGAGTTCATGGGACGATATATTCATTCAGTTTTTTTTCATGTAAACATGAAATGATTTGCATTTCAAGTTGTGGGGAGTACCAATCACAACTGGATGCAGAATAGCAATGTCATGTGACATCACGCCAATAGCTGTGGAATCTCTCCAGAATGCTAACGATTCGGGTATCACAACATGAACAAACAAAAAACGCATGGCACATGACTGAAAGTCCCTGGAAGTCATATTATGACATAAATGTTACATGTACATGTTACAATTAGCTGATTTCAAGGCTCCGTGGAAGTGGTGGAAATTCCTGCTCAATGCGGAGACATATTGTGTATTGGTACACCTATATTCACAACGACTTGCAAACAAAATCAGTTCTTTTCAGTTCTTCAGGGCGCCAATTAGGAGCACTGATTTTTTGAATATGTTTTGAAATGTTTGTATGAGTTGTTTTTCAACAAACGTTAGCTCAGCATTCTTTTTCAGCCCCCTTTGTTTAATCAAATCAATGTTTCTTTAAATTGTACAACATGTCTTTGATGATACAAAAAGGTTTCTGAGTTTCTGTGATTTTATTTTTGCATACATTTTCATGCATCATGGCACGAAACAGTGTTTTCCCTTGACCTCAAAACGACCTGAAACAGGTGCTAGGCGGCACCTACACAGGTAGTGTTTCCATGTACAACATGAAGTTTGGTCCGGCCTCTCAGCTCTGTCAACAAAGAGAGGGGTTTTAGATGTTTTGAGACCAAGTGGGTTAAAGAAGTGAACTTGAACCTTCGGTTTTTGGATAGGAATCTATAGACATCTTTGGTAAACATGAAAGGGTGTCAAACAGTTTCAGTAGAACCTTTTGCTCCTGGGTTTAGCTCAGCACGGCAGAAGAAACCCGCGTACTTGAAGAGGTAGCCTTGACCGAGAACATGCGATGCAGATCAGTAGTAAATTTCCTATGGATTGTAGGATGCACTGAGTACCATTGGTGGATCAGATTTGAATACCACCAAATAATGGCACCACTTGATAGCGACTATTGACATTCAATGTACCAAATATTATTTTCCATTCACGGACATAATCCAGTTCACGTGTTCGTTTGATATAGGTTCAATATGTGTGATTATTGATATCCTGAATGGTTCTAATTGGTATCAGTGTTGTCACCATCACAACCGGAGTTGTATAGAGAGATTTTGGAGTTGGACATGAGGCATGGGCCTATGAGTATGGGTGAAGTTATATTCATTATGAACTCACCCCAAGAGGAGTGTGTACAACATTCGTATATGTTTGTATGTGAAATCTCCAGTATTTCAAGGCATTTCAAGGAAAATATGAAAATTAAATTGCTGACTTTATGTAATTCGAGGATGATGTTTTCTGTGCAAATCTCAAAGGGAACATGAATTATTGAAGTTTTTCAGCTTGCCCCTGAAAAGCTAACATCCCAAGAGGAAAGCAAGTAGTATTCCAAGCATCATGATTTGGGGCTACCTTGAACTTCACGGGCATACTGCAAATGTTGGACTGGTGGTGGGTCTTGGCCACTTTGTTTGGACGAAACATGCAAATTTTGGCAATGCACGGATCGTTTGAGTGTACCAAATTGATGTCTATTGTTTGATTATGGGGTAACAATGTCGATCCCATCTTATATGTGTATGTGACATGTGTATATTGGTGACTTTCAGCAGTGACCTCTTCCCAAACGACCGGACAAATCACGTTGGTAGATGTAATTAAATTCAATCTATTTATTTCACCTAAATATGAGTTTGCAAATGGCTGAAGATCTAGAAATGTAGCTCGTTGGATCATTTGGCCTGTCCAGAACCTAGGTTCACAAATTCTGTGCTATAAAAGGTAGAGCAAAGTCTAGAAGCTAAAGTAGACCTTGCTCTCTTCTCCAGACCATCACTGCTCGAGACTACCTAACCTTTCTGCTTGTTTTTTCATTTTTTATCTTTTCATTTCCAAAGACTTCCACCGGTGAGAGTAGCATGGCAATCATATAGTTGATGTGAAAAAATCCTGCAGTAATTAGCTCGGATACACTCGGATACTGAACACAGAAGCGTATTGCCTGCAAAAGGTTGGGGCTTCATCTCGCCCGACAACACGGAGGTGTGATGATTCCAACGATCCTTTAGGGTGTTCCGCTTTTCGATATGGGGAGGTAGATATGCAAGAAAATCATGGGTCTACTGGTCAGGCATCTTACCTGAGGGTGTTTTTGACCCACCAACAAAAGAAAGACAAACAACCTGAAAAGTTTGGATGTTTGATGGTTTGGTGGGTTTTCAGTGTCAACATTTTTTGCGCACCAGGAGTGTTTGAGACAGAAACCCTTGAAGCCATCAATATCAATATCTGAAAAGATGTCCTAGTTGCAAAGACTCAACCAACTGATCTCAGCCCGCGTGGCCTGGTGGGATATCCCAGAAATATCTCAGATTTGCTGGGTTTTCCGGTATTTTTTGATGACTGAAGAGAAGCCCAATCATGTTTCATGTACTGTATCTTCATGTTTTTCAATGCTGGATGCATCAATCTCATTTCATCACTTCAATTGGGGTGGTTACATACGTTTCATGTGGGTTCCATGTTGGAAATGGGACGATTGACCCACCTGAACCAACCATCAGGAGCTGCCCGAACAAGCGCAGGTGAAGATCATGGAGGCAGAGGAATTATATCCCCTTCAACCTTACATGGGAACCGTAAACAAAATGATGGCTTTGTAGATATTTGTTTCCTTCTCCAGTGATTTTGATGTCAGTTTTTTTTTGCGTTTATGCGATTTGGGATATTGGGAAAACTTAAAATCCCACCCATTCAGCTACTGTACGTGCAATGGGAAGGGAACTCTCCTCAAAGTCCTAAAATGGTGCCACCTGAGTCAGTTCAACTCGTCGATTTCAGTTGGGTGTGTTGCCACCCTCAAACCGGGAGGGGGTATTCTCCGTCAAGCGAACATAGCAGTGAACGTCTTCATTTTCATTAGGGAGAACTGTAGACAATACATCTTCAAATCTACATTCATGATGGGTGTTCCTGCTAGCCATGTTAGCTTTCCATTGAGGGTAGGTTGATTTAGTTTCGAGGGCAATACTGTATATACTTTGGTCATCTTTGGTCAAGGTCCACCCCAGCAACCTGGACGATTCGAGACTACACCCTTGAGTCTGACTACAGACTGAGTTAAATGTATATCTGGATCGGTTGCGCATTGCTACGTCTATCTAAATGTGTGTGTATACCTATGCTTCCCCCTACAAGTAGGCCCTTTGCGACCACACAGATACACACACGGGTAATGTGGGGTTTGTTGGGCGGACATATCACATTCTCCACACTTTTACTTGTCAACTTGTGGTACTGTGAGGCTGTGAGGTGCCCTTTTTTATTGTGAGTTCTATATTTTCCAAAACTTGTATTGCGGCAAGGAACCACATGTTTTTCGTGATTCACATGACACTGCATCCCATGAAAGGCACCTAATTCCACCAGTGAACCTTGAATGAGTGCTAAGCTGATACATTGCATGTATTTGGATGACATCGTGACATTAAGTGACCTCACCCGAAAAAGTAGCTCAAAAGGGAAAAACTGACCCGATTTCAGGGATTGGGAGGTTTTTTTCGAATAATCACATTTGCCTAGATTTATGCATTGATGGGTGGCAGAGTGTAGACTTCAACCATCATGCACAAGGCCAATTCTCAAGCAGAAGCTGGAGGCAAATCAGCGCAGAACTCAGAGACCCCAAGTCAAATGTCTTCTGGGATGATGAATCGTTTGGGGATGGGATTGATAGGTGAGTTCGTACTTGACACTGTGATGATGCTTACAGCTTTGCTACACCTCTGAGCAAAAATTGGATCTTAATGGTAGAATGACTAGATCTACATAGACATCATAGAATGGTATCTCGGAACTTCCTCACTAAGTGTGCATTTGTGTTCCACTGATTTGAACACAGAGCTATGAACAGCGGAATGCATAAAG
>DF239965.1:105000-135111 GCA_000507305.1 Breviolum minutum Mf 1.05b.01
TAGAAAGATGTAGTCGAAGTTTGTTTTGATTTTTCCATTTCACACAAGAGTTAGTTGGTGGCTCTGGTTGCTCTTTTGTCATTTTAGGAACGCCCCCCATCAATAATCCGTTTCAATTCAAAGGCGTTTCCAAAGATAATAGGAACAATATGAGCATATGAGCCTTTGATGTTTTTACTACAGTAAAAGCTTTGATCATACATGTGTATTTGAACGTGTGATATTCGCAGGATCTTGAAGTAAATTTCATACCAAAGCTTATAAAGCAGTCGGTCGACGAAGACGCTGCTTGTCTCAGGCTCACATCGTTTGTTGCTGGAGTGGGTCCGGGTGCTTAAAACACTGGCAACAAGTTGAAAACAGATGTGAACCCTGTAGCTAGATTTGATATGGGAATGGCATCTAAGTTATGGCAGATGTGTGCATTTGTGTTAAGTGTCAAGATGATTTTCTCAACTTCAACCCTGTAGTTTCGGATTTGTAGGCCACATGTTCATGATTGGCTGCGACTTGCTGTGACCTTGTTTTGTTGATGCCCACCACCATACCATATCCAATTGTAGAAGTGTTTTATAGGCAACCAGTGTAAGCATCCCTTTTTCAAATCTAAAAAAACAGTGTTCTGAGTATTTAATTACTTTCACATACAAATATGTTTGGGCTAGAAGTTTGGCTCCTGTCCGCTTTGAACATGTTTTCCAACGACCCGTTGAATTTCGTTTTTAATTTATGTATAATAAGTCAATGTCATACCACAACAAGTTCACCACCTCTTGGGTTTATCAGCTCACAGTAACTCGGGTCCACGTGGTTTCAAGGCGCAAACCTTTGAGTCTGAGATGCCAACTACAGTACCTTGACCTCTCGATGGGAAAATGGTGAGCTGAGGACCCCCAAGAGATGTTTGTGTGCTGACGTTATGGATCCGGGAAGGTGCCAGATTATATGGTTAATCATAGGAAATTGGTTGAAGAAGAAATGATTCAGATGAGTCCTGAATAGTACTCTACGGTTCATGGAGAAAAGTAGTGTATTTTCAACAAGAGTCGAATTCGAATAGGGTGTTACCATCATGTATAAGGAACAGTAGACTGCATTGCATGAGGGATGCTTTTCCTGCACCCTGCACTTCTTCAAACGGCAAACGGTCACAACACAGATTGAAAGTCTACACAACCGCATATTCTTTATGCATCTTTATGCATTACAAAGTCTCTACTTACAATCAGGGACAACAACAACTTCTGAGGATCTTTTTTTCAATACATGGTATGCAAAAACAGATACTCTCACACACCGACGATCCAGTCAGATGGGGCCCTATGCTGTATTAGACAGACACTTTAGAGATCACAACATGCAGCACCAGCAACAACAACAACAACAACAAGAATAATCAGAACAATGTTTTTTCCACACAAAAGAATCTTTCCCCGAGGCTGATGTCTTTGCAGAGGCGCGAACAGCGCTGAAGAAGGACTGAAGAAACAAATGCGAATTTGGAAGGGGATCATGCGGGGAATCTACAGGATATCGGGATGTTTGACCTTGCTGGAAAAGACTGCGAGGTGAACAGATGGTGTGTTGATTGAAGAATGTATCTTCGGAATTACTTGCCATTTACTTCCTGAATTTTGGAAGTTCAATACAAGCTCCTAGCATGCTGGTGATTTCTTGATCGCTTCACCTATTAATGATCATGTCGAATTGAAACATCACCAGTTCTTCCATAATGTAGGGCTTTATGGGGGTTTATATGGGCTCATTACAGGTGTTCAAAACAACAACTACCTTTTGAATGCAGTTTGTTGGTGGTGTTTGAGATATTATATGAGCATATGATGGGTAATAAGATTATGAAGTATCATTTATGCTTATAATTCTGAGAGTATTTAAGATTTTATCTAAGATATATTATTGATACAAACATGTTGGTCGGTTTACGTGAATGTTTAAGTGTACTTTAAATAAAGATGCTTATCTACTTTCACCCACTAATACGATATGCATCATCAATGCTTATCAATTCAATCCCCCAATGGCTGGGTCTCAGGACATCGTTGAAGCCGTGGGATCCTCGAGTGTCACAGGGTGATTCCAGCTAAGCAGATAGATGTGAAGGCTGATTTGTTGGTTTGGAAAGAGCCATAGGATGGGTATTTCCACCAGTTAGGGGAGAGTTTGGCCCCCCAACAAAAACCTCCATTTGTTACGTTCCAATTGTGGTACCCGTGGATCTACGGAAAGTTCTCGGCTCAGAGAGCTGAATTGTCAACCGATAGACCGTAATGGAGAAAGATAGCTAGGAGATTCAATGTAGGCTGTGCCAGATATCAAAGCTTTGCTCTCTATCAGGTTATCTATTCTAGGCTCTAGGATTCCATATTATACTTCGTTTGTGGGTTCGTGTTTGTATGCGTTGTCATGTCTTTGTTCCTGTCCTGAAAAATGTCTGCAGTGGAGTGTTTGGTTTGAATGTGGATGGGAAAAAGCAGTCAGGAGGCATCCTTAGAATTTTGTCCGCCATGTGTCACGTGCTTCTTTCTGTCCTGTTTCAATGGATGAATCTGCAAAGCAATGGGTTGCAGTTTGCAGATGAAACTTGTCCAACAAATGACTACAGCAATAGTCACTGCAGTACAGTTTCCCTTTCAGACCAGCTGGTTTAGTGGTACTGGTGGGTCTTGAGCAACGGCATGATTGAGATTCACAATAGCGCTAGCAAAAACTGTACCGTGCGAAGATGTTGTGGGATTGTATGACTGACTGTGGGGGAACACACCTAGGGATAAACCATGGCAATATGATGGTTCAAAGCTATTGGACCTCCAAAATGAACCTACCAATAGTACTGTAAATATTATATGCTAGTTTTGCAGTCCCCTTCGTCACGTACCCTAATTTCGACCACTAGCCATATGGATGAAGCATGCTCAATCCATGTGCCTGACACCATTCTTTGACCTTACTTGGATTGTTGGTGACTTGGCATTGCAACATGAATCTCACAGTATTTGTAGAGGCATCTTTCTTGTGCACAAAGAGTCCACCCCAGAAAAGATAAACAGCTAAGTACCAATGAGCACGTGTTTACCAAAGTTGTTGTTTTCCAAGTTGGTAAAGTCTTATGGTTCATGCTCACTCAGATCAGGTGGGTGTAGTTATCATTCACCCGAAAGCCGTCAAGACAAATTTCTCCAGTTGAGAAGTGCTGGAGTGGACAGCAGAACAGACAATTGACCCCGGAAACAACAGGGACTTTTATTTTGACTAGACAAGATCATATTTGAAGGGGCTTGAAAGCACAAACAAGCCACTGATTATTATGATTATCATCAGAGAGAACATGTTCCTTTATTTTTTTGGATGGGATATCTCTTGATCAAATCCCCTACTGAAATCAAACTCTGGCATTTTTGTGTGCAAAAACTGGTGAGGTGGGAGATGCCTGTGAATTGCAAGCCATGAATTTGCTGCAAGAAGGTGGGCGTGGAATTTTGGAGCCATGGATCTGGTGGAACCTCAGAATTCATGGCCAAGGTTCAGAAAAATGATGTGATTTTCAGACAGATAAGTGGTTTTAACCGTGTTTTGTCTTCACCATTTCCTTGGGAAAACGATCCCGGTTGTCAAATAGTTTTCATTTGGCGGTTGAAACCAACCAACTCAGATACACTTGTGTATCGTTTTTTTTAATGCCTGAAATTTACATATGCATCCGCATCCATCATTTTTTTTGATATGTGATTTTTGAATATATGCATTCATCGTTCATTATTTACATACACATTATGTTTGTTTCAATATGTTTACATGTGTACATTTGATGTATTTGTATACTTATACATAATAAGATCATTGTATGCCTATTGCCTATTATAAACAAATTCATTATGCAAATCCACACTAGGTAGTTTAGTAAGAATCATTGCAAATATATATATATATACATACATGAATAGATATACTGTCATACTGTCATTATGATGTAGCTATCATACAGTTCTCATGCAATTTTATTTTTCTTTGCTCACAGAGCACTGACCACACACACACACGCAAAGGGTTTGGAGGTCATTTAGTTGCCCCTCTTCACTCCCTTGAGCAGTCGTTGACAGGTTTTATTCGTTTACCATCCTGGTCAGCAGCAGATTTCAAGTCATTGAATGTTGCTGCTTGTCTTCTCCAACGGTCAAGTGTGTGGCGTAGGAGAAGCAAACGTTTGATTCCCATTCATTTTCTGCAAGCCATTCCAATATATAGGGAGAAGTATATAGGGAGGTTTTGTTGTGGATGCATCTCCTACAACTCTCACATGTTGGCTTGGTGAAGCATGACTCTTCATGCAGCTGTTTGAGCATAATCCCGGGACTTGTCCTTTCGATGGCTAGCTGACAAACGGTAGATGATCTATTTCTCATGTTGTACCAGTTCCACCTTTAATGCATGTCAGCAACCACTTCTTTGTTGATTCGAGACTCGAGACGGTTGGATCTTGAATCCTAACGACCTAAAGAATATGTCAAAATGCTGTTGCTTCTACAATCCAGGAGGATGTTTGTGTTGTGGAGTAGTCATTAGTCTTTGATATCCCACCTCCTCTTTGTGCTCATAAAGAATGAAGCATGGCAGGATGGTAGCCAGGATTTGACATTAAACAACTCAAACCAGAGGCAATGCAATGTTCTATATGTTTTGCACTCACAAGAACATTCCTAGCCACTGCAGTACAGGGGTATCAATACCTTTTTATGTTTATCAATGCAATCTCTTCAGGTGCACTGTAGCTACAACTCGGTACCAACTGAGAGAATTGATATATCTACAGATAATATTTATATATAATATGTATATACACATACTGTATACATACACATGTTTTCTTTCACTATATAGATATATATATATAGATACACAAGCACACATACATATACAGGTGGAAGAACGATTCAGCCAGCCAGCTGTTGGTTTACCAGTTTTCCTGCGCGGCCTGTAGTCACATCTGAGGAAGAAAACGAAGAACTCAAAGATCGTTTGGCCAATTGGTTTTTAACGGTTCCTTGGGCCGCAACAATTGCCAAATGTTATGTCGATATGTTGTGCATCCAATCGACGTACGAAAGACGTGTTGGAAAACCTTGATTTCATGCGAACAGTGCATGATTGACTAACATGACCACTTCAGAGATGAATGAGTTTCTTTAGCCAGCTTGTCACGATTAAGTTTGATTAAATCGAGTTTATCCCATCGCCCATCATGTTCCTCAATCGTGCAGGAGGACACATGATCACATAAAGAATAGCATCCGTGCGTTTATAGTAGATTCAACAACATTTGTTTGTGTGATGTTGAGGATGCATGCAACACACAGACACACAACCACACCCTGGAGACTTGGCATCGATCCTAAACAGGATGTTTTCGAAAAAAACAACATGTTCCTTCGAACTATGGGATTCTTTGGTGTACATGCTGTTTGGAATGTGTCTTGTGTATGAACGGTTATGAACGGGCAATCCATACTTTTCGTTGGTGTTGTTCCAGGTGATTCACATATGACCACTTTTGATACACCTTAGTAGGAGGTCCTTTTAGCCTCTGTCTATTTCGGGATGATTGAAATCACCCTCGGAAATCGAAGGATTTGCTGATTCAACAGTCAAGATGTATAGGTATGCCATTCGCCCTAACCTTCAGACGAAGCCTCAGCGAAAGGAAATCTTGGTCCCAAATCCCATTTGTTCAACTAGGGTCACTCTCATCCCAAAGATCTGGATCCTAATGGCTGGTTGTTCTGGTTGTTGGATGGAATTTGATCAAGTAAAGATGATGAGAGGGAATCATTCTACTTTTCTTACATACCATTTCTATAGCGATCCCTTTCAGCACTGGATCGCATTCCAGACCAGCTTGAGCATTTTGGACCGCCAGGGACTCACCCAAAAGTTGGCCCATTGCTTCGATTGCTGTAGCTTCATGGCGAAACAAGGTGAAAAAAAACATGCCATCATCATCCATTATCCACGTTGGGCGTCTGAAAGGTGTGAGTACATACACGTGTGTACGTATTTTACAGATTTATACAGTATGCATGAAATTCGACATGTGGATACATTTATATAAAGACAGTTTGGGGTCCAATCATTTTGAGCCACAGTCAGGGTTTCAGAAGAGATCACAAGCAATATTGAACGGTATGGTTGTAGTAAACAGATACTCGTTGACCCTGTTGTTAATGTTTCAAGTGATGCCTTTTGTTCAAGCGCGGTTTAGACTACAGTTCACATCTTACGTGGCTGACAGATGAATCTAAATCCTTTAACCTCCTGCATCCAACCAAGATCTTTAGACTATCCAGCCCTGGGAGCTCTTTGAAAGAAGAAACAAATCATTACTCCTTATACTGTTAACTTCGGGAAGATCTTCAAATCATCCAAGTGGGAAGCCCAGCTTGGAAAAAACAATTGGCTTGCCCACTGCGTTCTGTGCATTTACTGCCCCCTCCAAGAATCTTGGTATATATATATATACATGTAGTTCCTACTGTAGGATTTTGATGAATCGTTCATCGGCAGAGGAGTTCCTTTCTATTCCAGGCATGTTTAGGAGTTCCAAGGATAGTGCGTAGAGTAGGTCCACAACAAAAAAACTATTAAAAAAGTACTTATCAAAAAGTGACATGATACTAGCTACACTCATTTTCTGATGGAAGATCTATCTCTCTATATGCGTAAGAAGTACTTTCTTTGGTTGTCAACAAACTGACTGTCATTTATATTTAAAAACCAAACACAGAATTGCATTTTTGGTGAAAGCAGGAAACTTCTACTTGGGGGCTCGATGTACGTGTTTATTCTGATGTTTTATACGGTAGACGGGCGTATGCAGTGTATCTATGTTACAAAGTTTATGCATTGTGTCCATGCACCAGTTGCACATCTTGCACTCGATTCATATGTATATTTTTGTAAGTGTTGCACACTATTCTATGTCATACGGTACAGTACACATATAATATATGTATAGCGATTTCATGTACATGCTCGATAAAGTCAGATAAACGTGCAAATCAACCAGTTCATAAGGTGCAAATGAAGTTTCGTTCTGAGGCACCGTACGCCCAAGTTTTGTTTACCTCATTGACTCAGGCTTTTTGACACGCATCGATTGCCTGGAAGAAAATGGAGAGGCAAACATTCGATGCACATGGGAGCCAAGCACGGAGGGATGATGCAGTTTCCCCCTCCACTCCGTTTGGGATTTAGGGTGAGAATCCAAGGCTAACTCCCAGAACTATAGATACAAAGGTAAACGCTGTTGTGCCATAATACTCCAGAAGCTTTATTGTAGCCGTAAATGGTGGTTAGGAGGAATCCTCCGTAGTTCACGGTATCCGTAGTTCATTTATAAATGCTTTCAAGTGGGTGATTTTGGTTTGATCGATGGCTTGCTTGTCCAAAATCTCACATGTTCACTTTCCAACAATACTCGGGATAAATCATGCCCCCCTCGCAAAAAAAAAGTGCAACTGCAACTGTTTTTCCTAAGGCGCTCCCAATATTCACCAATCATCGCCTTGGTGCCAGTTGAGTCTCACCTCTGCAGTGGCTGTGTGCTTACATGCAGGTCGGTTGTGGGACAGTGATGATGGGGATGATGTGGGCAGGTGGATATAAGCATCACTCCGAGGTAGTCTGAAATTCCAGGTAGGCTATTTTGAAAAGGTATGATGATTCTATATTCAAATTTAGTGTAGGTACCGTAGTTGGATTTTTTTGCATATCTCATAATACATACATAATATGTATATATATATATACATTTACAATACCCATAGTCTATAAATAGCCTACCAAAAGTTCACCTTTTGGACGTTTACCCTGGGTTTTTTCCCAGCTTATCCAGGTGCGACACTTCGTGATCTTGCTGGGATACCCAGGGCTGCCCTGGTCGGATCTCCAAATTGGTGAGCTGCCCCTGCTTCCTTAGTGGTTACCAAAACTGGTACCGTTCACTAAGATGTACGTTTGTATGCTGCTTAACGTAAGTAAGAAGATGTAAAATTGGGACCGTAGTTATGATTACTCACTTTTGTTATTCCAACATGTTCCAAGGATAGTTTTTGTTCAGGTTCAATGATTTTGACCAGCCGACTGACCCGACATGTTTGCTTGGTGAATTGAAACATAACTTCCGTAAGATGATGAAGGACGTTTGAATGCATGATATACCCTGCAACTCCAAAAGAAAAGAATGATTTTTCAACCCTAACAGGACAGGGGGCCAAGTGCTGAATCGTGTATCATGTGATTTACAAGAGTCACACACGCAGACACCAGGTGGTGAGCCAAATGGGACAGCATGTGACCGCCGTCAAAAGTAGGATATGTATATATATATATTGATGTATGTATATCATACATATTATATACTTAATTGCACATATATAATGAATTAGTTTCATAAATGATGTGTAAGTCCCTGTCCCACCCTTGGCCCTGGTGTCACTCTAGTCTCACCAATATCTCAGTCTCTCGGCCCTTGTTGAAACAAACGCCGAGGTTTCAGAGTCAACTCACATGGCAGAGAAGACTCAACTGCTTCGGAAGAATTTGCCCACCGTGAACTGTGCCCCTGTGGGGGGAGCGGAAACAACCAGTGGAACTGCCTGGGGGGGGTCATAGAAGTGGCTGTAAAAGGTGGCTGGGACCAGTGAGAAGCCAAAGCATGCTGAACACAGGAGGTGGTTGTTGTTTTTGGAGCCAGGATTCTATTGTCAAGTTAACCCTTTAACGCTTAATTTCTCTTGATGGACAATTTTTCTGCGGCTGGTTCCAGGGCGAAGTGGATGGAATTTGTGGGAAGGGAGTTGATTTGTTGCAATTTGCTCTGTGGCCCAACTAGTTGGTTGGTTTCCAATCTGTGGTGTCGCAAAGGTTTGTGGCCAGTCTTGTGCGCTGAAGAGTTCCTGGTTGCACCGGGAATTAAAAAAAACATCCACCAATTTGGTCTCTTTAGCAGCCAGGACTGAAGGTTTTCCAAGTTCTACCTTCCTTTGAAGAACAAAGTCAAGGCAGTCTTTTGCATTCAAAGTCCGGGCAGACGGACACCATCAGAAACCTATGACTTCTTGGATTTCAAGCGTGTACGGGGGTGTATCGTGGTTAAGGGACATAAAACTCCAGGTTGCATCTTACATAGAGGTAACAATTCTTTGGATGTGGGAAGTCGCTATGAAGGTGCCTTTCACCGATCTGTCAGCAAGTGAAGTGGTCAGCCTGAATGTTTTTCACTTCTTAAACAGCTATCCCAGGTATGCATCCATGCATAATGTGATTCCTTTGGGAGCAAAACAGAAAACCCTGGTTGTTTTATGCAGGTAGGGAATTCTACTGTCTTCTCTTTGCGCCATTTGAAGTTCTCGCCCTGAGAGCTTGAAGAAACACAGCCGGGCCATGCCGGACCGGCCGATGTTCTTGGTTTGAATGAGCAAGAGATTCTTGCTACTGCAACAGCTTGGGATCTTGAGGTTGAACACATAACAAGTTGACGAACGGCGATGAGAGACTGCTTTGTAAATCCGCCAACTCACAAATGAAGCTACAACACCATGTACTAAATTACTAAGTCGCTACAACCAGACTTAGGATTCTTGACAGGAGGTCATTGTTTGTTGTACAATGTATGGACTTTTCAATATAGATTTGCTCACAGCTACAGAAGGTACCTTTTCAACACTTTTCAACTCTAGCATTTCGTTCATGTTGTTTACTGTCACAGATTGGGAGGGAAAGTGTCTTGGCAGGATGAATGCAATCATCCAACCATGTTTGCATTCAGGAGACATAAGACGTAAGACAAGCCAAGTGAAGTCAGTTCAAATAGAGTGCCCTCAGAGCCTTCAGCTATCCCTTCCATGGGGCTTTCCCACCGGACGCGATGGCGTCGAACAATCGTTTTAGCAGCAGGCGCAGCAGTTGTGTCAGGAAGCCTGGCGAAATCCCGTCCTTTCCCAACGATTCTCATATTGAGGCTTCAAACCTGAAAGTGCAACACCTCTACCCTTTTTTTGGAAATCTAAAATACATCAAGAAAACCTACCCTGATTTGTTTACGTATACTACATCTTAATACAATTGTTATATGTAGAATATTTTTAATTTTGAACATACATGATACAATTGGTGTGTTTTGATTTTGTAATATAAATGTATATATGCGTATGTATGTAAAGTATGTACAGCTTTAGCTTGCGCATGATTTGTATCATTATCGAGGAACATGGAGGGTGTATTTGGTTGTGTGCGACAGAAAGGCATTTTTCCGCACATAACTGTGATAAGAGATTGGTATTACATTGCGTTGTTGCATGCCTGATATTGCACTATATGTGAGGACACTTTGCAACATGATTGTGCATGGATGATGACATGTATGCCGTGTGATTCTATTTATCCCAGTCCTCTAGTCCTCTACCTATACCATTTGCGATGGTCATTCCGAGGCATACGCATGAATAGGTTGTACGTTCAGAACTTTGAGAAGCTTCTTGCATTACACCCTGCTATTACATCTTCAGAAATTGAAAGCGAATCGCAGTGGTGTTTGGGGGTTCAAAACCCAGCTTTTTCAAACAGTATGTATATATATTTATATAAATGTATACTGTATTACATATTCTTTGGATTTCGGGTGCAGTGCAGAAATAAGAAACCCCTGGATTATCCTGGATTCGCCCTGTCCAAAACAAGTCTTAGAGTCTTAGTTGTTTTGGGAGGATAACCATGTGACTTGTTCTATGATCTACCATGCACCTAGCAATCAAGACTGGCAACACCTCCTTCACAAGCCATTGCCAGGAGTGGCCGTAGCAGCCATAGGACCAGGATATGTGGTGCCAGGTGCCGATGTCATGGCCAGTGGCAGATGTTTCAAGGGTACACAACCAGAAAGGGCCGTGAAGCAAGTTATGTTATCTTAGATAAACTTACCCCGAAAATCCTTTTACTCAAGAAGTCCTTTCCAAAATGACCTTCTGAAAGAGATTTCTGTTGTTTGATTCATTGATTCCAGCTTGATCAGGCAACCATCCAAGTAGAGAGGGAATTTCTACGATGCTACGGACAACGGAAGTCATTGGACACGTAAATAGTTTCATTGCGTGAGGGTTTTTTAATGCTAACAGCTAACGGTCAACTACGATCCCACCATCCCAGATAACATGTGCAAACCATCATATTGATCGTGAGTTGTCTCTTATGTGGATCCGGAAACATGACTTGCAAGAATTATCGAAAGGAAAGCATCCCCATCCCCAGCGTTGTCCAAGTTGGTGATGCACCCCTGAAAACTAATAGGGGTCTCCCTGAAAAATGAGATTCCTTCTGGAAAGGATCGTGTTCAAATTCAAAGTCAGCAGCAAAAAAGTCAACCTCGGTTTTTGTGTATCATATACATAATTAATTATAGATGATTATATATACACATATAATTACATATAGATACAAGTATCTAAGGAATGATTCGATTATCTGCTATCTATTACAGGGATTATTAGATTATGAACTCGCCCACTGTGGACCCCTTGTATCGCAATCATCCAGTTGGCTCATGGTCGATGGCTGAGCTGCTGGCCAGGTACCCACAGCAATTTGGTGCAGGACGATGACCTTACCACACACATTGGGTCTGGGGTGGGTCATTTTGGGGGCCAAAAAAAAGTTATCTAATGGATTTGTGTGGCTCTGGCAAAAGGTGGTAGGCTGCATGAAAGCGTAAAAATTGATGTAGAGTGATGTATCTTTACACGTATACATATATATATATATATTAGTTATACACTAATTATATTTAGTATATACCACCCCCAAGTCTATCAGGGCTCCTAGGTCATCTGCTAGTGTTAGATGTTAGGTGTATTTTCACATGGCCAAATACCCCTGGCATTCTTCCCCAGAATAAGCCTGACAGAAAGAAGCTCCTTTGAGCTTTAGTGAGATTTTCAGATGGAGGGTTCATTGTGGGACTTGGATGTTCATGTTGAATCCTCCAAGTCCAAGCGGGAAGCATCATGATTATCAATGCTTTATTAATTTAGATCATGGCGTGGATCTTACCATCAACATCCATCAATGCGTTTTTTTATGTCGATCCAGTAGACAAGACAACAACAGACAGATACATACAGTGGAAATGCTGGTTGTTCATAATTCTGTATACGGAACATTGCTGAATCAGTTTTTCGGGGCCCTGAACTTTTTTTGCGTACCCACACAGGTACGGGTACTAAAAGGTACCTTCCTGATGGAAAACCACGTCCCAACGGCCCAACTGGTTTAGTCCCAAGGGTTTTCGGCCTGCAATGGATAATGTTAATGATTTGTTTTTGGCTCAGTAGATCAAAGCAAGAACGAGTGCAAAAGAACAACAATTTGTTCTGGTGCTCCATTTCACGAAGTTGGAGGCTGGTGACATATGAACGAAGTCATTTAGTCCATTGACATAGTATCAATTAGGGTGAGCCCTGTAATGAGAGAACACGAGCCAAGATGATGATCTTGTTCATCTGATGACTGGCTTTAATCAATGGTTGACCAGCAAAACTCGAGCTGAAGGAATGATTTTTGGGACTGTAGAGGTTCTTTTAGAAAATATTATGGTACTGGTAGATCCATCATCCAAGGTTGTTTTTTATGTGCAATTGGCTTCTCTTGTAGACCTTCAAGTTTTGTTTGCCAGGTGGGACTATGAGCCAGAGAAGATTGAGGTACATGGCCCCCGAAGCGGGTTGCTGGTGGAACAAATTGGGCTCAAGGTTTGGGAGTGCTGACAAAAACAACCCAACCATACATGTAGGTTGGTGAAATGCTGGTGGAATCCCTTTGTTTTGGATGGTTGACTTTCAACAATTAAGTTTCAACCTGTCTCGAAGATATATTTTTATTATAGATGGTTTTCATGGTACGTTTCAAAATCTACTGGATTACCTACAGCCCCCGCAGTGTACTGTAGTTAAACATAAACTCAAAAGAAGAGGACACACCAGACTTCGAAATCATTGTTTTGAGCTTCCATGTTAGTCTTTGGGGGCGTGGAGAATACGCAAGCCAAGATGATCTATCTTAGTATTTGGGGCTTGCCCGAGGACACCACCAAACAACGTGTGTTTTAGGAATCAAAAGACAGAAATGGGGGAAAGATACACATGTGTAGACCGGTAGATGGCAGATCCAAGACAAACAACAGGGTCCTTGCACATTCAAACTGTTTGGAAGACGATCGATACACTCCACGGGAATTTCCACCATTGACGTCTTCTCCCAGTGCTGCTTCCATTGGACCCGCTTAAAGGCCTATTTCCGTGAACGGCCCTGGTACTTGGCGGAACATGCGGCTGGCATCGTGCAGGTCGGGTGTTGGTGCTGTGGTGGAAAGGAGCACTTTCACGAAGCCAATTTGACATGCTGTGAAGCATACGCTTTACTACATTTCACAATGTTTTTACATGTCATATATGATATGAACATTCAGGTGACTCTGATAGTAGCAGTAGTTGTAGCAGTACTAGATAGTACTAGCACTAGTACTAGTATGATGAAGACCATGATGTCTATAGCATATTTGCATTTCACAATTTGCAATGCAGTGTCTTTGGTGTTCGCAAGTCATCATGGATTTACATTTGTAGTGACATGGAGTGAGCAAAGCAGTAGATTCTCAAATGTTCATTTAGTACAGGATACCCCTTCACAGATTGTCATTCATAATGCTATGAATTATCGCGCATTCTGCTTTGAGGGTTTGGAGGTTCTCACATTTTTCTTTTTGTCAGCGGATTCTAGATGTATCCTCCCCCACCCGTGGTTTTGCAGGAACCAAATTACTTGAAGAACATGGACCACGTGCGGTTTAGCGCAAGTTGACATGGGGTTCCTGTCGTCGGAGCAGAAATTGAAACCTGCAAAGTACTTTTCATTGTGTCCATCATCAACTTGTTTTGCATTTGGCCCAAATACAAGAATGATTTTCATCACACCTATTGGAGTTTTCAGATGTTTTCAGTGGAATTTGAGTATATATATATATATACATACATAGATTCATGGTTGCCTCTGGGTTAGGCATTGCTGGGTCTGGGTGTTTCAGTGGTTCGGAAGACCCAGCAGAGGAAGGTTTTGTTTCTTCGGGATGCGCCACAGTGTCCAACTGATGCGGCAATCTTTGGGATAATTGGGAAAGCATCGAAGATATTTGAGAAGATGTGATTGTTTGTTGTTTCGTTCTGTCCTAAGTGATGGAAACAGGAATCAGAAAGATGTTTTGATCTTTTCTTTCAATGATTTGGTGAATGAGGTGACCATTGTGCGAGCCAGTTTTGGCGATTTCACCTACAAATTGTATTAGATAGTATCGAGTTGTTACAGTATTCCTTTGTTGGCAATGCGCCAAAGTCCTAAAAAGCATTCTTTCCTTCCCTGGAGACGCTGTTAAGTCTGGTTTTTTAGGAGTTTCCAGTGACATTGGCCAGCAGACCGCACTACCATTCACTACCATTCACTACCAACCCCTGTGAATAGCAGGACTCCTCGAATCATAGGACAGCAACTCAGGATTGTGAGTTATTTTGTCGTTCAATGTTCAATGCCGTTCACATATAGATTTGAATATGTGTTGTGCGTTTAATACTTATTTGGTGTTTACTTTACTTGCATTTACATGCTATCATGTTTATTGTATATTGTACTTGCATTAGACGGCACCTTCGGGCTTCCCCGCTGAATGAATTGTTTCAATCCAAAGACTTGGTTTCATATATTATCTTAAATTCATATGGCTCTCATGACCATTTGTTTTTAGCATGTTCCTTTGGTTACACTCTCGAAAATTAGCATGGACTTTGAACACCACCCCAACAGGACAGAAACATCATATACCGGACGTCCACAAAATTGGTTTGCAAGCTGCAAGTTGAAACATTTTCCTTCCAAGTGGCCAATGACCGTGATGGTTTGCTCGGTGCATGTGAATATATCCAATGTATTTGAATGGTCGAACTCTGAACCGTTTATGTTCCATCACTGTCCCGTCTCTTTGGAAATATTGCATCCATTGAACTGAACTGGCACTGCTAACTATTGATTAGTGTTGCAGTTTGGTCCCTTGGAACAAAACCCAAGGTTTTAGCTCACTTTGTAACGTCCGGATGACTTAAGAATTCGGGACCAACAACAAAAGTCCCCTAGGCAGTGCTGCTACTGCAGGGAAAGGTAGGGTGGGACGGGGGGCAGTGAATTTTTCAGTCTGAATGCTTGCTAATTATGCCTAGAAATTCAGGACTATCCTAGAGCAGTAGAATATCTTTGAGTGATTTTTCTGAGTTGAGAGAGCTGGTTGCTGGTTAAATTCGGATGACTCTTCGAGACAGCAACATGCAGATCATGTTTTGATATTTCCAGATCCAGGTGTTGTTGGGAGTCAAACAAGTTTTTTTGGGGGATATGATATGTTTTTCAGCCACAGTGATTTATATAACAATCCGGATCTTTGGATACTACTTGAATTGCTGCATTTTGTTCTCAAGAACGCTGCTAGACGGCTTGATTGAAGTCAAGAGTGGAGAATCGATTCAGCCACACCAGAGTTGCTGGCCTTTAGCGGGCAAATATGGCTGCTTCCGACGGTCGGCAAAGAAACATGTGCCAAGTTACTTCAAGGATTACACTGAGAGTTTGATAGTGAATATCCCAGAATAAGGGTATATTTGCCGCAAATTATTATATAATACATGACTCTAAGGTTGTTTCAACACACCTTTGGAACACACCCGTAAACCTGTAGCAACAGGCTATAAAGGGAACCCTTTCATAGTTGTTTAGTGGGATTGCCTGGGGTGTGCTCTAGGGGTCTGTGGTAACTTTCTTGGAATGACACTGGAAAGCATATTCAGGTTTGTGTTGGCTTCAAAGTAGTTTGAAATATTTAATCTCCAGCCGAAGCTTGGTACTCTTAAGTCACAGATGAAACGAACCTGCAATATCCTGTAAGAGAAATTGCTTGACCAAATTGACACTTATTAAATACTGGCCCTGGAAAACAAGCAGTGCTGCGCAAAGTTCCGCCATGGCACTAAAGCAGCCTGTAGGGCAAAAACGCTTAACGAATGTGGCCGTGGTACGAGCTTTGGCTGGAAGGAAAGGGTGAAGGGTCCCAGTGGGAGACGTGTGTGGAAGTTGGGTTGTGTTCCCTCCTTTCAGATCCTTTCAGTGGGTGTTGTGAGCATTTTGAGCAAGTCTACTGCACCTCAATGATGATTTTTGTCAATGAAACTGAAATGTGACAATATATGTTGGTCATATTCACCACAGCTTTTTTGACAGCGGACACCACACTGGTTTATGAAATCAATAATTGTGTGACCTGTGCAATCACTTGCTACAGTATTTTGCGGAGGCCTCCAAACTACTGTTGTTCGCACACAAGCAGTCGCAACAAATCCCTTGTTACAGTCCGCTACATTGGTTGGTCAATAGGGACCCTTAGTGGCTTGTTATATACCTCCTACATATACAGTAGATTTAGATCTAAATAGGTATAATTGCCGCATGTATTGCAAAACTTAGCGAACCAAAGTTCCTGGACTTGTGACGTTGTTGGCACTTGTCATTCAGAAGGAAGAGCAAATCTTTAAGGGCTCCGATTGGTCACCCCATCAATTCATTTCCTTACTGTAGGTGGTCTCCCCGCATGAGATGTGTCTAGGTTAAATAGCTTGAGACATTTGAAGAACAATAAACATACAGCATACACATATATCTTGGCAACATGAAGCGATATGGGCATGGTCAGTGCTAAGGATAGATTTCAAACTACTAGAACAAGGGACCACTGATGGCTTGTAAGTGACCCTTTCCCAACCAAATGTCATTGTGGTGGCTCCGAGGAATGAAATGCCACGGCATGCGATTCGAAATTGCCTGCTTCTTGGGAGGAAGATCTTAGGTGAATTCTTTCGGTGACACATTCTTCCCATCCACTATCCAATAGAATTTGTACTTTAGACAGGGGAATCCTTCTAACAGATGATGGTTGCATCTCATTGAAATTGGCACTATATACGTAGAGGTTGGTGAAAGCATTGCCTTTCAGTTGGGATTGTACCTCCACAGTGGGATAGTTGGGATTGTACCTCCACAGTGGGATTCAGTGAGGTTGGATACTGACCTTTAATACACGAAAAAAGATTGTCACTCAAGGTACCCTTGAAAAAACCTCATCATTTTTAAGGGATTTCCCGAAAAAGTAGCCAGAAAGTTTCCTAGATAAAACTGACGACTGAGAGAAATCTCCTTTTTCAGTCACTGGAGTTCATGGACATGCTTTGGATATCAATCTATTAATACCAAACATGTTGATTTTGGGGTGTTGTTCACTTGTTTACCTCAGTTTTAGTACAGTGCCCCGTTTAGTTGGAGTACAATCTGTTAGAGTTCCTTTTATTGAAGAACAGATGCCAGCTAGAAGGGAAAGTCGGTGAGTTTTTTGTAGCTATGGGAAACCACAGTGGATGGTGTCTCAAAAAATACCAATCTTCCACGGTGAATGAGAAGGGAACCACCCCAGTTTGTGCTATGAAAGTGGTTGAAGGATACTGCCAAATAGACTTGGTGTGCATAAACCTTCTAAAATGCATTCCCCTTATTGAATCTTATTGAGACATTCCGACAGCAGATGGGTTCACTTCAGCTTGGTGCTTGTACAGCATGCCCTACAGAGATGGTTGTCACGAAAGAGGCATTTCCCTGACATAAGTCATCCAAATCGGTATGTCCCTTGACATGGATCAGCACTTTACTCTCCATTCTTACGGTACCAGCACAATTTGCAATACCACTAAGCACCACCCAATTCTTACTGCTACTTCATTGATTCATTGACCTTCACAGCAACTTCAATTTTACCGCAACTAGGGACCGAGTTGGCCTGGGTATGAGCACTGGGCCGAGGTTACAAAAACAAAGTCTTGAACTGGCGCGAAGGCATTGAGAAGGCCTGACACATGAAAAACTGACACCAAAGGTGATGGGAGATGAAGTGAGATGGAGATAATGTTTTTCCAGGACTTCAAGAAGTTGGTCACAACATTTGTGCTGGAAATACTGTACCTTACTGTCGAAAGAGACCATGCTGGGAGCAAAAGGTGTTTGAAAACTGAAGGTTTTCTTCCACTCCCGAAGATTTACATGGAACTTGAAGATGATTTTCATCTCAGATTGTCGCATCTCTGGTTGTCATCGATTCCAGCTTTACGTTTTGGAAGGTTCAACAATCTGACTGTATAGAACCAAGATGTAACCCCAATCTACTCCCCCAAGATACACCACTTGGACATCTATTCAATATCCCCACCATTGATCCTTACTTCCATTATCTTCCATTTTGGTACATCCTCGTCGCCGAAAGGACCTGAATGAGGTCTTGCAGACAGAGACGGTCTTCACCAATGTGTCGAAGGCTTCAACGATTCGTTCTGACCAGTTGACCTTGAGTAGCTTTGGGGATTTTAGTACACAGTCATATGTCGTAGGCGGTTATACGGAAATTATATCAGGATATCAAGAAATGATAACGATAAATCGAATGAAACATAATATATATATATTCATGATTATACAGCTCAATGCAATGAATTTGAACACCCCCTCAAGTATGTACTTGTTTTTCACGTCACCGAGGGCAAAATTCGGTTGACCAATTGATACAGTAGTTTGTGCATACACCTCATTGGCCATTTTAGTCATTCCATTTGTTGCAGGATCTTGTTTTTTAAAAAGCAGGCCGTTGGATTATGATCAGCAGGATGATGATGATGATGATGATGAGGAGGAGGAGGATGATGATGATGATGATGATGGTGATGATGATGATGATGATCATGATGATCACCTTTATTATGATTATATATATATATATTGATACTCTTGGCAATCTTCATTGTGTTGATGATGTTGCTAGTGAGTGATGATGTTTTTTGACAAACGCAGGGATTTTGAATAGTCTCATTACAATATGATACCTACACTGAAGCTTTTGCCTATTTTATGCAGGCAGGCAGGCAGGCAAAGAGATCGCCAGCTGCCAGGCAGTGATTGCCAAAGAAAAAGACCTGCAAAAAGCCTTCGGAACTGTAGAACTTCCTGAGCCACTGGACAGCAGCAGTTGGTCGGCAGGTTCACCTAGTGGATCAGAATGTGATCTCATCTGACCTCACTGGACCAAATAGCTATTCAGAGGGGGAAGCAATTCCACATTTTTGACGAAGAATTCAGGTTGGGTAAATTCTTGTCCCATGAACAAGCCAGATCAGTATGTCAAGTGTGGTGAAAGGGTACCTTAGATTTTGGGGCAAGTGGAGGAGTGCCATTCTGAGAAGATGGACACATTGGTGGATTAAAAAAAGTGTGCATCTACTACTGGATGGATTGAGTGGTTTGTTTTAATCATCAGTTTTGTATACACCTAGCCACAGGAGACAAGGATGGACAATACTGCAGCACTCAGATTTATACCACAAAACAGCGCATGATAACAATGTGATAGTACCGTAGATGCAGCCTTTTTGCCAGGCAGTATCCACAGTGCAGCAAGGAAAGTCCTGATTGCAGTTTGATTGTGTATAACTTGTTTGATTTGTGCACATTCTTTCATGAAGAAACACTGTGTCGTTTCAAACACATCCAAACACATCATTTTATATGTTGTTCCTACCTTCTTTCCCTCTTGAATTAACGTTTCCAAAATGAATGGGTTTTCTCACTGTTACATGGGCAGTCCAATGTGGCAGCCGCCAGTTGTGGTTGTTTGGAGTGGACCGTCATTTACATGTCAAACCATGAGTTGTGAGGGTATTGAAAGCGATTGGCTAAGAAAGGAGTCCCAACCTTTGGATTTACCACATGTTCTTGAAATTTTAGAGTACGTTTTACATGATTTAATGATCCGAAAGATTGTTTCAATTCAACATGGCTCTGTAGAGCAATAAGTTAGCATCACGGCCATTTAGTTCTTTCCACATTCACTGTAGCCCATCATGAATCAGCTCCTTCTGGGTTGCTTTTGGGTTTTGCTCCGCCTATAGATATGGTTTAGACAAATACGTAGGAACTGTGTGACATTGAATCTACCTTTCAGATGGTGTATTTTAAAGACCAGGGTGATACTCCTGGTTTGACTGCAATTGCTTCACTAAAATGGTACTATATATTCTCATCCATCGTGAACTTAGATGAACGTCCCAATGAAAGCAAAGGAAAACAGAGGGAACATATCTATGTACTGTTGTACACAGGTTCTCTGTTTCTGAGCCATACCAACAGTGGCATTTTTGTTGGCAGATGGCATCACTGTGATCATTTGCATTTCCTCACAATAACTCTTCGAAATCATTTCAGATAGCTACTGCTGGAAATATCCTGAATTCAACATGGAACTACTCAATCTTTTTTGCCTCCCGCGCGATGATCCCTAAATCAGTTTGCTGACACATGATCCTAACAAAGCCTTAAGTAGGTATATACATCATCCCAATAGTACAACGGTAGAAGTCTATGTCTCCCAAACATCTATATTCACTTTATGATGCCTGTTGTTGCGTAGCCAGAACTGACAGATGTTTAGTCAAAATTGGACACCACCTCAACTCAAAGGCCTTGCTGTCGACACACCGGACACCCAAAGAACTCAGTGTTTCTACCATGTTCCTGCATCATATTGTTTTAGCAACATATGCGTTCAGCCATCATCGAATCATATTCAGGATTTGCAAGAAGATTCTGAAAGATGGCGATGTTCAAGTCTCAGAACCTCGACAACCAACCTGCACAAAGGAATGGTGCGAAGTGTGTTAACGATTCTGTGGAGTACAAATACGGTCTTTGTTTTTGTTTATGAAGGTCTCTTTTTAAGTTGGGGTCTATTTCTGTTAACTAGTGAGTTTACTGTTGCAAATCAGTCATTGAACATCCCCTTGAGGACAGGGACATATGTTCTGGAAAAGATCTCTAGCGACCGGTTCGTTCAGTGGAAGTCAGCCAGAACTATTTGAGAAGCAGTTTTGTTTGAGTTCTGAAAGGGTCCCATGTTTGACTGAAGCAGTGATGTTGCAGTGACGGGGTAGTTGATGCTGAAGATCCCATTGGGCTTTGAGTCGTGGGATTTGTTCTTTATGATCAATGGAAGATCTTTTTGGAGGAGGTAGGTGGAAAGCTGCAGGCAATGGAGGAGCTTTGTTTTTTAAGATCCCAGCAGGGGAAGACATTTTCATTGATACCAGTATGTTACGTTGGTTTTCCATTTATTTGTTTTTTTGCTGGCTGAAAACTGCGCCGAAAATGTGTGATGTAGAGGGAAGGATCATGGAGGTTTCCTTCCTGGTGTTGCTGAGCAGCTGCCTGAAGAGGAGTGTGGATGAGCATGGCTCTACGGGAATTATAGTGGATTCTGTGTACGCTTTAGGTTTCTCTACCACAACTGGTAGTTGAAAGTGGCGCGGTTGAAACAATTTCTACGATATTCGATATGATTTTTCTGGTCAAGTGATAATCACTTAACATCACCCTGAAAGGGGAACCCTTACCATGGAAATTGTATGGTTGTGGAGGTGCCGGAGAGGAAGGCCATTCTTGTGACAAGGTTGTTTGAAACACCTCCAAAAAAGATTCAGGATGTTTAGCAGATCGACTGGACATGGCTCTATGGTGTAGGAAGCTGTACCATGCTAGGTACAGATTATATATTATAGAGTTTACAGGATCTATATGTGTATATATAGATATATCGTGTTTTACAATATATGTATATATAATATATATACAACAAAACAGTAATCCACCTTTTTTTCCCAAGGACAAAGAACGGGAGGTTCACATGGAAAGTATTTTCAAAGAAGCTTGGCAGAATGACGGTGTGTAGGTGCGTTGGTTCTGACCAAAGAACCATGACCCCTCCAATTTGCACACCTCGTCAAAAGTCGTGTTTGCCATGTTGGGTGAAGTGGCCAAGTGCAGGAGGATCTAATGTTGAGACATTCCTATGTGTTGATGTTCAGGGATGATAAGTTTACTCAGGCACTCTGTTTGCAGTGACACACGCTACTGGTAGTTGCTGAGTGTTCAGAACCAACAGAAGGATGGAAATCCAACATAACGCAGCAGTGGTGGATTAAGATCTCAGTCTAGAAGGTAGTTTTGTAGCAGGAGGATCCTAGAAACGACGTTATTCCAGGTTCGTGGCTTCAATGACTTGTGAAATGCACCAGGATCCTTGGGGTATAGATGATACAACTTGAGTATGCAATGATGTGTTTTCCGAAGGTTTTCAGATGGGTGGCTCAACAATCAACTTGTATACACTATATAAACATCTCTAAACTGGGGATGCAAATGTGGAACGTGATCCATATTATGGTAGAAACCTTAAGGCCGTGAGAATTTCTGCAGGTGGGTAGAATTGTGGATGTCACAATCTTGTGGCAACATTTCGCTAAAATGGTTACCCTTGAGATGGATGCTACGCTTTCTTGGGTGTGGATACTTTTATGGACCAAAAGGAGGGCGTCCAATGTTTTGTTCCTCTTTTGGCAATCAAACAGCCAAATGAAGCTCGCAAACCAACCGAGGACATGTTCTGGGGCCCCGGTTCAACAAACATATATAATTGTAGTGGGTACCAGCATTGCTATCAAGTGGTTTGTCAACTTAGTCTATACCGGCAGTACTGGTGTTTCAACAAGGAGAGAGTATGACTAGAAGTATCAAAGCAAACACTTCATTGCTGTAGCATAGTTCCAGGAAGCACCCATGATTTGCAGGTGATGAATCACGTGAGGTTTTGTATTGAAAGTTTGATACCCCCTTTTGAGGAGTCTTCTCTACAATTACAAATATATAGGAAACTATTCAAATACTTGTCCAGCTTTATACACATACTCATTATTTATTATGGATACATGCTATTGAATGCTATTGATGGTTATTGTCCAATAAGCACATGTTGGAGGGAGGAAAACACTTTGAAGCCTAACATTTCAGGTGTCCTCAAGCATAACCCCTCTCCTAATCATGATTGATCTATATACATGTTGCTTTTCAAGTGTACAGCATGTGTATATATATATAGAATTGTAGATATATTACCATAAGTATTGGTTGGTTTTGTAGACATGGAATGCTTTCTATGGACATCCCAACACCTATTTGAGAGTCACCAGGACATCGTACAGATCTTGGCCGAACGGCTCATTCACACAGAGACGGGGCGTCAGTTGACTCCCGTGGCGACAGAGTCAGCATTGAAAAGCATCGGTTTCAGCGTGTGCCTTGATCGGTGATGGTTGGTGGTTGAGAAAGATGTATTCTCCTTGAGTTGGATGAAAGAATGAAAGGAAGAGAATTAAAGAAACCAAGTGTGTGGGGGTAGTGTTGGCGATGATATGATTAGTGACATTCAATTCTGACACAATGGTATCACCGGAAATTTGATGAAATTCACATCTCCATTGGGCAAACAGAGAGTGTGTGTAGTAGTGACCAAAACTGTTTTCTCCCACTCATGTCACAGCAAACTTGGAACCATTGATGGAAGGACCTGAAACTGTTAAGCTGTCACTAGTTGAAAAACATTGCTCGCGAACACGTGTCCAACAAATATGTTTTATGTGATATACTTGCTGGCAATCCCTTGAGTCTTTTGCGTTTTGAATTGCCTTGCTTTGGCAGAAACTTGAACCCATTGATTAAGCAGTTTTTCAGTGGGAATGAATCCTTACCTTTGTAGTAGTATGATTAACCAGGTTTTACCACTGGGGATACTAGTCCATTTGCTGCTATACTCAGGTTATTCTTTGTAGCTCTGAAAGTCGCGAGTATACTTTTCTCACCAGCTAAAAAATTGTATTGGTGTTCTTTCGTTCTACGGTTGAATCAAATCAAATCAAACTTTGATTTGGTTTGATCTTATCTTATCCTTGAATTTGCTTTTCCAGTGTTTGGTTTTATGTTCTGCCATTCCCAGTTACCACCACCCAGCTGGGAAGGTGGATCTTTCCAGCTAGCCTCAACGAGGCAACCGGATCAACCTGCTAAGAAGCAAGCCTTGAAGGTGACGACTTGTGGGTGACGACCTGGGTTGCCAACTTCGGTGGTGAAAAGTGGGTGGTGATGATTGGTGGTCACGTTAAATGTGATTTAGGGCATGAAGGAAACATTTCCAAAGATAGCCTTAATTTATGTTTGTGAATTATTGTAATTTCCCAGATTGGTGGTCTGAGGTCTGCTAGAAATGTCAACCATCAACCTCAAAAACCAAGTCGTGACTCGAAACTCCTACAGTTTTGGGGATGTTTGAACATCAGGGAGCCCGAAAATCCATTGTTTTTTAAATACAGCTCTCCATTTCCAGCGGTTTGAGGGATCTCAATTTGGGTCTATGAAAGTATATAGGGTAATATAATGGGGAGCTCCGTGGTGTACAATACGCAGGGGTTTCCCAGGCACATATTGGCAAGATGACCACCTTTTCGGGTGCAGTATTATTTGAGTTGCATTTGAGCCATGCAATTGTACTGGTTTGGCAAAAAGGATCCTAGTGGTAACCGTATGAACGTAGTTTAATCCTCTACATAAAGCAACCAAGCAGGCTTAGCGATATAGCTCACTAGACTAATGACAACTCCAAGACTCCGACAGCAAAGTGTGCATGACAAGTGTCAACATCGCTGGCTATTTAGATATGCAAACTCGGAA
This sequence comes from Breviolum minutum Mf 1.05b.01, assembly GCA_000507305.1. NCBI lineage: Eukaryota > Dinophyceae > Suessiales > Symbiodiniaceae > Breviolum > Breviolum minutum. The sequence continues at coordinate 129,799 of DF239965.1, forward strand.
CCAGTTGGTACATCTTGGTACTCTACCCCTTTATTTGTGCTCCACCGTTTTTTTTTTTGCCCAAAAAGAATAACCTGGGTTGGGCTACAAAAAACATATAAAGATTCAACAAAAAAGCGTCTACTCATGTCTACATGAAAACGGTTCTTGCGCATGCCGCATGGTCCTTTCATCATGTGACGAAAGAAACAGCTGAATCCATTTGCGAAGGCCATGGAGGAAATACAGAACAAACTTTCAGCATCTTGGTCCAATTCCTGCCCACACACTGACGACCTCAGTGCAACTGGTACTGTAGCTTAGGATTGTATAGATGCCTCAAACGTTTCAGCAGTTAGTTTAGCCAGATGTATGAAACGCCAACTTCTGATGTCAGGTGATGTCATGTTGGAGGGAGTTTGCATGAACATTTCTTTATCATCTTGGGTTTTTCCAGCTTGGTGATTGAAGTTGTACGATGTCACCAGATACTTGTGGGGGTTGGGCAATCAAACTGCCATGGTTATATGATACTACTACTCCTACTCCTACTCCTACTCCTACTACTACTACTCCTACTACTACTACTACTACTACTACTACTACTACTACTACTACTACTACTACTACTCCTCCTACTCCTCCTACTCCTCCTCCTCCTCCTACTACTCCTACTCCTACTCCTACTCCTACTACTCCTATTCCTACTCCTACTCCTACTCCTACTGCTACTGCGACTGCTACTCCTACTCCTACTCGTACTCCTATTTAATAATAATCCTAGTACTACTAATAATAGTAAAAATACTACTACTGCATACTACTGCTACTTCTTCAACAAGTTAACAAGGACAATTCACACGCGTCTGGTCCTGTTGAGGACATCGAAGTGGGTGAAGATTGCGCGCAATTCTTGCAGAGCAGGCCTGTGAAGAAAGTCTGCCACAAACAGCATGAAAGGAATGCAGAACAACGACTATGCACAGAACAAACCGAGTTCACAACGCAGTACACATGTGTGCAATCAGCAAGAAGATTGCCTCAGTTGTGCAAGCAGTGCGGTGTATCACAGCAAGTACACTTAATTTTAATGTTTGTGCTGGTCTGCATTTCAACAGAGCTCAAGGGGCCTTCTTCATTTCCGGCTGAAGAGCGTATGCTTCAAGGCCTTGAATCTTATGCGCCAAACACTTTGGGCTTTGGACCATCACTTGCTACTGTTACAGCAAAATCTTGAATTCTACCATCATTCTTCAAGTATTTGCGTCTCCCCTAAACAAATGAAGCATTACTGTATATCCTCGCTGACCCGAATCCGCGTGGTCTTGTATATCTCATGCAAAACCCAAACTTGGGCAAAAATTGCAGATCCAAGACCCGAAATCCAAAGCCCCAACGGACTGTTTGGGGCTGCCAGAAGGAGAACGAAGAGTAAACCAATCCAAAATCAGAAATCAGAAATCGGAAATCCAAAATCTGAAATCCAAAAATCCAAAATTCGAAAGTTGCTGCTGTTGGTCCGTTGCTGTTTTCGCCTGTTGCTGTCGCTGTTGCTTTTGTGGCTATGTTGTTGCTTCTGCTGTTGATGTTGGTGGGTTGCTGTGGTTGCTGTTGCTCCCCCTGGTGCTGGTAACGCCGGAGGCTGATAAATACAGATACAAAAACCCCAACAACGGTCGTGCCCAGGAACATCGCTGTTCTTGCGAAGCCCATCAATAAAACCACAGGGAGCCATACTTTGCAATGCAATCAATACCTTATAAATCCTGATACTATACCAAAACATATCATATCGTACCAAGTAATACCATATCAAAACCTTCCCACGCCTCAATCTGTTGTTTTCTTCATGTCTGTTTTGCATTTCGTGACACATCCCTGAAGGTAAAAAGGAAGCACTGAGTGTCGTCTTTGCTTTATCATCTGTGATGGTTTGTATATCTTCAATTTGTTCTTAATATTCAAAGTAAATCATATCATAAAGTATATATATAGTATGTTTGACGAATATTTGGGCCAGTCTTTTCTAATGTGCACCAAATCATATCTTAGCACATCGTATCATACCAAATCATATCATTTCAGATCAGATCATATCATATTGGATCCTACAGTATCATTGCGCAGTGTCGTCGTATTGCTAAGTATTATATCATGTCATATCGTATCTTATCATCATATCATTTCATGTTATGTTTCATCGTATTGGACCACAATGTCTCACATCATACGTCATCACAAATTTCTACATCACATAGAGGTTTTTGTTGAACGATGTTGTCAAATTACAAGTCACTTTCACCTCAAAAACAATGCTAATAGCATTATATGATACATGAGAACTAATTACTAAAGCATTGTGGCTTTTTGTTTCAATATTTCATTGCCTACTGCTCTTGACTTGAGAAGCCTGGGAACAAAAAGGCTCTGGCATTGGGTCACACCGACAGAGAGGGGCGGAGGGGCTGCCTTTCAAATCAAGTTGCACAAAGCCTTCAAATGCACAAGAGCAAAAGCTGAGCCCTGTTTGTGCAAATCGAAACACTTTCAATTTTTGGATAGCGCACCTCATGTTTAGCGAACCAGTGATGCTGAAGGCAGCCCGCTGCTTCCGGCCGCTTGCTCACGTCCTATCAACATGCAATGGCTGGCTTTCATGGTGCCTCTATCCTTCTGAAAGCGAGCTGTGAATTGGTAGTCCTTTTCCAAAGTGAGACGCAGCAAATCCAGACCTTAGCATGTCAGATCTTTCTGTGCATCACATGCTGGGCAGGAGCCTGCTGTTGGCTTGAAAGGAGTAGGGTCAACACTTTCTGGGGACCAGGATTGAAGCATTTTATTGTCCCGGAACCGGTCCTTGAAAGGACCAAAGCTCAAGATTGACAAATCATTACAAAACAGCTCCTGTGTTGCCTCGAGTCTGAAGAAATAACAAAACACCCTTGAACACAGCTCAACTGCACTTTTCTGCTGCTTCTTGTGGATGCCCATCAGCTTCCTCTTGGATAGATCTAGTGAGCTCGTTCTGCCACCTCGCTAGACTCAAGCAGCAAAACGGGCTTCACGGGACATAAGAGCAATGCGATTCATCAAAGCCTGAGCTCCTTGCCACTCCATAGTTTTCCCTTTAGGTAGAGGCCAAGTGGCCATGAAGGGATAATCGCCTTGTGCACTTCAAAATCAGATTTGGCGAGGAGGTACTGTCAATCATAGGTTTAAACCTGATAACATTGCACGGCTAAGAAGAAGATTGCTGGAGCGAGAGTTCCAGTGGCCGGGTTAGGCTGAACGCACACATGTTTTTTTAGCGCCGAAGTTGAAAGGCACTAAGCACTTCAAGATCTCAAATATTTCCCGAAACAGGTTTACTGGTGATGGGTTCTTATTCTCTTAAGATAAAACAGCCGGAAGGCCGTGCAAGATGTTGGCCGGATGACTTTTAGCTCCGCCGGCACACTTCGCTCCCAGTATTCCCCCACGTGCCGCATGCAATGGCCGAATGATTTTTGCACCTCTACTTGCGGAAACGTGTGTGCGTTTGCATCTTTGGGAAACCTTGCTATACCTGTGCATCTTGAGGAAAGGTTACCATATCGGCATCTTTGGGAAACGTTGCTATGTTTGCATCTTTCTGAAACCTTGCCACCTTTGCATCTGTGGGAAACCCTGCTACGTTTGCATCTTAAGGAAGCGTTGCTACGTTTGCATCAAAGGAAACCTTGCCACTTTACATCTTCAAACTTTGGTATGCTTTCATCTTTGGGAAACCCTGCTACGTCTGCATCTTTGCGAAACCTTGCTAGACCTGTGCATCTTTACGAAAGGTTGCCATGTTTGCATCTGTGGGAAACCCTGCTACGTCTGCATCTTTGGGAAACCTTGCTAGACCTTTGCGTCTTTAGGAAAGGTAGCCATATTTGCACCTGTGGGAAACGTTGCTATGTTTGCATCTTTGGGAAATCTTGCTATACCTGCACATTTTGGGAAACACCGCATCTTAAGGAAGCGTTGCTACGTTTGCATCTTGAGGAAACCTTGCCACTTTACATCTTTGGTACGCTTTCATGTTGCTACGTCTGCATCTTCTGGGAAACCTTGCTAGAGCAAAGGTTGCTATATTTGCATCTACGGAAAACGCTGGTATGTCTGCATCTTTGGAAAACCTTGCCACCGTTGCATCTTAAAGGAAATCTTGCTATGTTTGCATCTTCGAGAATCCTTGCCAGCTTTGCATCTTTGGGAACCCTGCTACCTTAGCATCTTAGGGAATCGTAGTGGTAGTGGTAGNTGCATCTCGGAAAACGCTGGTATGTCTGCATCTTTGGGAAACCTTGCTAGACCTTTGCGTCTTTAGGAAAGGTCGCCATATTTGCATCTGTGGGAAACGTTGCTATGTTTGCATCTTTGGGAAATCTTGCTATACCTGCGCATTTTGGGAAACACCGCATCTTAAGGAAGCGTTGCTACGTTTGCATCTTGAGGAAACCTTGCCACTTTACATCTTTGGTACGCTTTCATGTTGCTACGTCTGCATCTTTGGGAAACCTTGCTAGACCTGTGCGTCTTTAGCAAAGGTTGCTAAATTTGCATCTACGGAAAACGCTGGTATGTCTGCATCTTTGGAAAACCTTGCCACCGTTGCATCTTAAAGGAAATCTTGCTATGTTTGCATCTTCGAGAATCCTTGCCAGCTTTGCATCTTTGGGAACCCTGCTACCTTAGCATCTTAGGGAATCGTAGTGGTAGTGGTAGTGGTAGAGGTAGTAGTGGTGGTAGTGGTGGTAGTAGTGGTAGCAGTGGTAGTAGTGGTATTAGTGGTAGTAGTGGTAGTAGTGGTAGTGGTGGTATTAGCGGTAGTAGTGGTAGTAGTGGTAGTGGTACTAGCGGTACTAGTGGTACTGATGGTATTAGTGGTGGTGGTAGTGGTAGTAGTGGTAGTAGTGGTACAGTAGTTGTGGTAGTAGTGGTAGTAGTGGTAGTGGTACTAGTGGTGCTAATGGTACTAGTGGTACTAGTGGTAGTGGTAGTGGTGGTAGTAGTAGTAGTAGTAGTAGTAGTAATAGTAGTAGTAGTAGTAATAGTAATAATAGTAATAGTAGTAGTAGTAGTTGTTGTTGTTGTTGTTGTTGTTGTTCTTGTTGTTGTTGTTGTAATAGTAGTAGTACTACTACTAGTCTAGCACTAGTACTGGCTGTACTACTAGGCGTAGTATTGGTGCTGGTGGTGCTGCTGGTGCTGGTGCTGGTGCTGGTGCTGGTGGTGCTGGTGCTGGTGCTGGTGGTGCTGGTGGTGCTGGTGGTGCTGGTGCTGGTGCTGGTGCTGGTGGTGCTGGTG
>DF239965.1:135794-148548 GCA_000507305.1 Breviolum minutum Mf 1.05b.01
AGAGGTCAGAACTTTACAAAATCACAGAAAAACCTAGACTTCCAACCCACTCCAAAACAAATCTAGACGAGCCCAGTGATCACACACCAGAAAACCGCCGGAAACTGAAAAAGTAGAGTTGCCTTTTTTTTCCCAAAAAATGGGACTCTACTTAGGTCTACCCCAGGATAATTACCCGGGTCGGCGGCCACAGGCGCCAGCCTGTTTTAAATAGAAGTGGTAGTGGAAGTAATTCAACTGGCAAATTCGAATCTAGTGCATAGGTTGGAAAGCTACTAGCAGGCTCTGACTTTTTAGAAGCTGGGAAGCAGCTATCTAGAAATGTGGGACTTGAGAGGTTGTCTCTGGGCACTAAGAAATAAATATCTTCCACAAAAACCTTCGCTGGAAACTTGTGGCGTGGGGGGCGGAACTAAGTTGCTGAATGAAATCAAACTTAAAACAAAATCTCCTCTGGGTTTGCTGCAACTGTTTGGGGTCTACGCTGGCATATCTTTTGGGAAAACATGGGCGAATTCCAAATTGGGCCTGTCAATAGGTTGTACAAAATGACGCCAGCCTGGGTTCAGCATGCTTGGGACTCGGAATTGTTTTGGGAAGATACTGTAGTAAACAAGAGCACAATCATAAACAAGTCCCTGAGTGTCTGACGCTCCAAATGTCTGATTTGAATTCTAGTTTGAGCTTGAAAACCTGGCTGAAAACGATTGAAACACAGAAATGTGTAGGAACTCAAAGATCCTCCGGAGCCTCCGGTGCCATGTATAACAAAGTTCCTCAACCAACATCTGCAAACGCGGCAAACGCTGCTGCTTCATATCACTCAAATCTACATCTCGGACCCCGCACCGCCGAAGGCATCGGAATGCTGCAGGGAGCACAAAATGCAGGCAAGAAAACACAGGACGGATGTCTCGCCTTTGGATGGTTTTGGGGCTGATGAAATTTGATAGAAAAAACAGGGCCTTCTGATCTGGTTCAAAGAGTTCCGCAAGGCCAAAGTCAATAACTTTGATTGACGACGAGTCTTTGCTCACCTCAGGAAAAAAAACAAATGATTCCTATGTTCTAATGTTACAAAAAAGGAACATCTATATGTGTACAGACATAAATATACATTACATGACTAGATAAGCAAATCCTACAAAAAAAGGATTTGCAACGCCGTGCATACCCAGCCTCCTTGAATGAACCCCAGCCAACGATCCAGTCAGACATGTCCACCAAGCAGCTGTGATGAATGCGGTCAAATACAGAAATCGAGAAGCGTACCATGAACTTATAAACGTTATGTTCACGTGGGTCAGGAGCCCACAACAACAATTGCACCACCACCATCACCAATACCACCACCACCCACCACCAAGCTAGATACAAATGAGCCCAGCAGAAGCAGAAATTGAACAAAATTAAGCAAAATAAAGGAAAAAGTGAAGCCAGTTAACAGGCATCCCCGATCCTGATCCCCGTATAAGGAGAAACTGAAAGAAATGAAACAAAATGAAGCTAATACTTTCATGCCGGAAAATGAAGCTAGAGAGACGCATTCCTGTAGAAGGAAGAATAAAAGAAAATGATGCAAAGTACAGCAAGGATAAAGGAGAAATTGAACCATTTGAAACAGGTACGGAATACAAGGAAATGAAGTCAAAATGAAGCTTATAGACAAAATTAAGCCAGAAACACGTCGTAGCAGGAAATGTAATTAAAGAAAATGAAGCTAGAGTCTCCATGCAAGGAGAAAAAGAAAGCTGGCACTCTCACAAAAATACTAGTAGGATACCATTGGACATGTTTCTTTCGTTTCTTGGGCAATTGGAATCTATTTCTGTTTTACACTACCAGGAAAACACTCTTTCGTAGTTAAGAAACCACTTTTGCAAGTATGTATCACTCTTGAAAAAGGCTAAGTGACAAGTTTGTCATATGAGAAATGGAAGGTGAAAGAGGTGGAGAAGACAGAAGATGATAAAATGAATTAGGTACTGTAAGGTGAAAATCTTAGTTTGGTGAAGGTTTGTGACAATGAATGCAGCTCCTTTTACGAGAGTATCTCCAGCCGGTTCCCAAACCACCCCCGTCACTGCCACCGCCACCACCACCAACACCACCACTCACGAGGACAACTGACAACTTTGGGACTATGACAAGTAGGACTTCCACTGGAACTACGACTAGGAATAGAACTAGGACTGCGACTGGCACTTGCAATGATTGCACCTTGTCAAAGTTGTCGTGGCTCTTCCCATCCCTCCACCCAAACATTGCACCCAGACATTGCACCGAGCAATGGCACCTGGGCACCCTGACATATAGAACCCGGCCCCCAATGCCATCAAAGTCACCGCCAGCTTTCACCCCCTATACTATGAAGTCACAGCTATGCTAGGTAAAAAACACATGTTGTAAAACAAAGAAACAGCCTAGCAGGAACCACATGAATGCACACAACCCGCTCTGACTGCTTATTCCCGGAGCTCTAGGGAATCCACCAACATGATGTTTTGCGGTTTCAAGTCCTTGCAAACTTGCGTTTGAGAGTTCGAGGTCATCTCAGCTATACTTGCATGTTCGGTATGAAATGGGAATTGCCAAGTCAGTCCTTGTGCATAAAGTTGTGACTGTGCATGAAAGCCAATGCCTTGCAAAACAGCTGAAGGAACACAGCCACACTCAATACTCCAAAGACCGCCATGTTTGATTGCGCTTTTCAGGCGTGCTAATGCATTGAAACGTACTGTTACCCTCATCTAAGTGGCCCCTACCCTTGCACCCTTGGAGCAACAGCATGTGTGAGCAGCGAACCCTCAAAGTCTGCTTCATGACATCGCACACAAAGCTTTCAGAATATCTCGGCTGTCCTTTCCTCAGTTTTACAATGACTGTGGTTTATAGCTCCCAAAAAGCCTCTTACAGTTACACATTATTGATGGTTTTGACAAGGCCTCAGATCCTCCTGGTCTGAACTTTCGTAAGTGAGAAGCATCAAAAATCTCCATTCATTGCACCAACGCTCATCTCCGACAAACAACTGAGCCCACGGCTGAAATACGTCATTGATTCTGTCTTGCAATTCACCTCCACAGCAAGGCCTAAGCAGATTTTGTTCATGGAGTTCAAGTCCATGGGAGTCCAACCACCTCCAAATTCTCGTGACTATGGGCGAGGCTCCATGATTTGGGAGACGCTATCCTTGTCTTCGAAGTACTCGTAGACCTCAAAAATTGAAACTGACTGAAACAAAATCGCACAGGTGCCTTTCACCAAGAACTTCAATGAAACACTCCGCGACCGACCGGATGTCTCTTCCCAAAAACAATCTCAAAACAATGAAGTCCCTCCATGCCTCACCAAACATCTCCCAATGCGGGCCTTAATGACGTTGGGGTGATCCAGCATTGCCATGCTCTCGATCTCTTGCAGAATCTCCTCCACCTTCATCCCATGCCTCCTGCATGAACACGTGCTTAGACTGCATAACGGTAATGCTGGCCCCCCGCCCCACGGCAGCACGGGAGCAGTCCCTTTCAACTTGGCGATTTTCTTGCAAACTCGTGCTTCACCGGACACCCGATGCCTTCAACTTCAAAGCGTTGCATGCCGCAAAGACAGAATGCGCAGTTTTTCCCCAGCTTCGAAAAGGCGGTTCAAAGAAAACTCTGGCCCAACACTTTTCTGAACTAAGATGAACGCTGAACAGTGTACACTTTTCCAAAGCTGCCTTCTCCTGATGAGGAGCTTTGGCTTTTGGAGGAGCTTCAGAAAAAAAAAATCAGGTCTCCCTGTCCGCCATGCCCAGAGAATCGTTCTAACATAGCTGCCTTGCCTAGAAGCTTTCCAACTTCATAGACTGATTCCACATTGGCAACGGGATTCCTGCAGCCGCATGGCAACCGCTACCCAAGAAACTAGGCCCATGTCCAAATTAAAAACTTCCCCTCGCACGCGCGGCAAGCTCGAGTTTGCGCATATGAGGCCTGTAGATAATGGAATATGAGATAGCCCCAATATCTCCACCAGTTCATATCCTACAATTCGCTGCAATAGAGACGGCCAACCATCGGGTTTAGAACTTTTTTTCGTCGCATCTTTTATGTACCTTTCCAAGCAGGGCCTGAGTTGTTTCAAACGGTAACAATTGCCCGTAAAGCATGTGTCGAACAAAGCACGCCCATGCGTTTGCAAAGCAGATTTCTCGTGTGGCACCGAGCATTTCTCAAGACAATGTCTTTGCGATGGGATCTCTTTTGTGTCCTTCCCTTGACATCTTTCTCTCGTTTTCTCTCTGCATCTCACCCCTGTCTCTCTTTCTCTCTTTCTCTTTCTCCGCCTCTTGTTGTGCAAACTGCTCGCCTGCTGATGTGACGCATGTGATGTGCTGCGTGATGTCATCGCATGGTGTGACGTGCTGTCTTGGGCGTTGCGATGTGATGTGTTACGCATTACAATGTATAGTACTTACTGTGACATAATCTAATCGTTAAAACTAAATGTTGCAGCAGCAGGTCAGCGGTAGCAGTAGGAATAGTAGCAGTAGTAGCAGCAGCAGCAGTAGTAGTAGTAGTAGTAGTCGTCGTCGTCGTCGGCGGCGTCGTTTTGGTGGTGGTGGTGGTGGTGGTGGTGGTGGTGGTGGTGGTGGTGGTGGTGGTGGTGGTGGTGGTGGTGGTGGTGGTGGTGGTGGTCGNGGTCGAGTCGNGCGNTGTAGTAGTGTGTAGTGTAGTGTAGTGTAGTGGTAGTGGTAGTGGTAGTGGTAGTGTAGTGGTAGTGGTAGTGGTAGTGTAGTGGTAGTGGTAGTGGTAGTGGTAGTGGTAGTGGTAGTGGTAGTGGTAGTGGTAGTGGTAGTGGTAGTGGTAGTGGTAGTGGTAGTGGTAGTGGTAGTGGTAGTCGTCGTCGTCGTCGTAGTCGTAGTGGTAGTAGTAGCGGTAGTCGTAGTAGTAGGAGTAGGAGTAGCAGCATTAGTAGCAGTATTAGTAGTAGCAGCAGTAGCAGCAGCAGCAGTGGCAGTGGTGGTGGGAGTAGGAGTGGGAATAGGTGTTGGATCGGAAGTGGTGGCGGTGGCTTGCATGCCTATGCACAGCTCTCTCACTTCCAGCGAAACTTTGTGATTTGGCAGCAACTTCGAAGACAATGCGGCCCTGATGTTCGGCGGTCTTGCGAACAAAGTTGTGGGTCTGCGCACACAGCTTCTCCGGGAACCATATTTTGAATCGATCCTGCCAAGCGGTCTTTGTGCTCCAATGAATTAGCGGTACACATCTTGCAAGGATGCTGCCAATGTCAAATGTTGTCCTGCAACAGGTCGTGTACCAACTTGGTAAAGGATGCTTTGTCCAGTCCACCTGAGGACAATCCAGACAATCGCAGCAGCGCCAAACAGCCCAGAAGGGTTTTGGTATCCACTCGCCTCCGGTACCGTAGCTAGAGACCCACTCTGAAGTCTGAATGTCATTCACCTGCCACGCACAACCGGATAATGCAACCCGGCAGAACACATCAAGGCCTGAAGATCGCACTGCATCACACATTGGGGCCCCACATATATGCATCAACCGACTGTGAATCACGTGTCAGAAATCTTTGGAAGAAAGACAAAGTGTGGCTGGCCTGCAGGGTGATGCCAATAGGTTGCAAAAGATATCCTGCAAGGTTTCTGCAGGTGCCAACAGCGCTATATCGCATATGTATACATATCTATATTATAGTACGTATACAGTAATTACTGGTCCAAACAGGTCAACTGAGGTCTCCGCGCGAGACAGCCTCGTGCAAAGGTCAGTGTCTTCGCGAAAATTGATTGATTTTACGTATCAAATGAAACATTAAACTGATTTAAACTGTGCATGTTGTTATGAACCGTATTAGCCGCTGCTGCAGACCTCCTTGGTCTGTTCTACGGTCAAAGAGGCACCGCCACCGACACTTGCCATGGCCTGTGCATGCAAAGTCTTCCATGTGGGAAGCACTCCTCGCTGATTTTCATATAACGGGGCATATCTTTGACTCATTGAAAGCCTTTGCTATAATTTCCAAACAAACGTCTCCATTCTGTAGTCTTGAGCGCCCCTACTTTGCTTGCATGTTTGCTTAGCATCTCCTGCCATGGAAGTTCATGAATGCATATCCTGGCGAGTTCCTGAACTCACTGCGCGATGCATGTGAGCCATGCCAAGTTGCCGAGTCCTCGCAGGTGAGTAGCTGCTTTAACCATGACCTGCAACAGTGAAGTCAGAACTCAGCTGAAAGGACTTCTTGCTGCTTCATTCAATGTCACTCCAACCAATGGTTGCTCTCGATGGACAAGCTGGAAACATCAAGCACCATCTCCCCAAAGCACAGAATAACACAGCCTTGGATCTTCCAACAAACTGGTGTCTTTGCGGGCCATTGGTGCAGCAGAGCCCCCGCCTCTGGACCCAAACACATTTGAGCACAGTTGAAATCTCCAACTTGAGATAGGTAAGACATGGTAAGACTCTAATACATACATGTACATCATGTATTTCATATATCTATATACTATATATATACATACATGCATAGACTGTCCAGCATCTATCACCTCTCTCAGCTCTCCGATACCCCACTCATGCTTGAGGCTAAAACAATTGGCATCGTGGCCTCCCTTGCCCTGTGCACATTTCTTGCCTCAGGCACTCTGGTGGAGTCAAAGTGTTCCATGATGTTCCATGTCAAAAGATTTTGACCCAGGTGCAACAGGTGTCAAAGGCTTTCATCCCCCTGGCAAAGGTTGAAAGGATATCAAGATATCCCGAAATTCTGAAGTTCTGTCACGTCAGTAGGCTAATGGTCCAACCACTTCAACCAGTCCAAACTCCTGGAGGAGGTCACAAAGTCAGCTCAATTCATCCCACCTCGTCAGTCCTGGCTGTACCGGCAGGCCGCAGCCCATTTTACACATGCCATGCCTTTGCAAAGCCCAGGCAGCACAGCTAACAGCACGATGGTCAGCAAAAAATCCCAATCTTCACCAAGAGCAATGGTCCATAGTAGCCGCTTAGTAACCATACATAGCCATAGTAACTTTTCACACTTTCCTTCTAGATTTCCAGACGTTCACAAATACAAAGCTGGGCAATGCCCACAGGAGCAATCACCCCACCTGGCTTCCTTACCTGTCGGTGCAGGGGAAGATGGTCCAGCTGGCAGGGCCGGAGTTGGTGCTGGCTCCAAGGGCTCGCTGCCCTGCACCCTGCCATGGGGTGCCACACAAGTGCATGTTGCAGATGGACAAAAAAACTCGATTTCATGCAGCCAGGAGCGCTTGCGGAGGACGTCAGGCACTTGCTCCGGCAGAATCCATTTGGTTCCAGCAGAAGATGTTACTTTGACAGCACCTGCAGGTGAGAGAGAGAGAGAGAGGAAAGAAAACAAACAATGCAAATACAATGATGATGTATAAATAATTTGTTGTCTGCTTGCCTGCTGGAATGGCATACCCATCGATGACGCAGTCAACGTGCGGTGCCTGGTGAGAAAACTCAGGTGGGCCTTGCATTGATGACCATCCATGACCCCTAAGTCTTTTCTTTGGAAAGTCGCTCAATCTTCGAGGCTGGGCTTTGGAACGCATCAAAACTTCATCGCAGCACACCAGTCCCCATCTTGATTTTTCAACTGCTCCTGAAATCTTCCGAAAACATTCTGCTTGCCATCTTTGAAACCAGTCAATTAGGAAGCTCTGGTTAATTCCAAAAAACTCGTGGCCACTGGACCCTCAGGAATCAAACATACTTTCTCCACTTTATCCCACCCAAACACATCCTGAAGAAGTGAAGGTTTGTTTTGTGGTAAAGAAAACGGTCCTTCCGAAGTAAGCCTTTCCAAAGGTTTAAGAGATCAGCACAATTAAGAGTAATTACGGTCAGTTCTTCTTTCAAGACGTCCGGGTGTATACATGATGTTTTTTGTGTGTGCGTGTGTGTGTGTGTGTGACGTGTATGCCCGTCTGTCCGTCTGTCTGCCTGTCTGCCTGTCTGTCTCTCATGGATGCTTGGATGGATGTATGGATCTTTGGATGCATGGATGCATGTACGTATGTCGGTCCGTCCGTATGTATGAATGTATGGAGGATGCATGCATGCATGCATGTATGTACACATGCATGTATGGATGCATGTATGCATGCATGCATGTCTGCATGTTTGCATGTATGGATCTATGCATGCATGCATGTAAGAATGTGAGGTATGTATGTATGTATGTATGTATGTATGTATGTATGTATGTACGTATGTATGTATGCATGCATGTAAGAATGCGATGTATGTATGAATGTATGTATGTATGTACGTATGTACGTAAGCATGTATGCATGTAAGAATGCGATGTATGTATGTATTTATGTATGTATGTATGTACGTATGCATTTATGAATGTATGTATGTATGTATGTACGTACGTATGTACGTATGTACATATGCATGTATGCATGTAAGAATGCGATGTATGTATGTACCTATGTACGTATGTACGTATGTACGTACGTACGTGTATGTACTTGTATGTGCATGTAGGTGTATGTACATATATGTACATATATACATAAGTACGTATGTATGTATGTATGTATGTACGTATGTATGTATGTATGGATGGATGGATGGATGTATGGATGGATGTATGTATGTACGTATGTATGTATGTATGTCTGTCCGTCTGTCTGTCTGTCTGTCTGGATGGATGGATGGATAGATGGATGTATGTATGTATGTACGTATGTACGTATGCATGTATGCATGTAAGAATGCGATGTATGTATGTACCTATGTACGTATGTACGTATGTACGTATGTACGTGTATGTACTTGAATGTATGTGCATGTAGGTGTACATATATACATAAGTATGTATGTATGTATGTATGTTTGTATGTATGGATGGATGGATGGATGGATGTTTGTATGTACGTATGTATGTATGTATGTATGTCTGTCCGTCTGTCTGTCTGTCTGTCTGTCTGGATGGATGGATAGATGGATGTATGTATGTATGTATGTACGTATGTACGTATGCATGTATGCATGTAAGAATGCGATGTATGTATGTACCTATGTACGTATGTACGTATGTACGTATGTACGTATGTACGTGTATGTACTTGAATGTATGTGCATGTAGGTGTATGTACACATATGTACATATATACATAAGTACGTATGTATGTATGTATGACAGCAGTCGCATTGTGATGACAGCAGTCGCATTCTCTGCATCCAAACGTCACGGGCAACTTCCCGACCTCCAGAACGACACCATCTGTACACCATGCCTTTGCAACTCAACGAACGAGCTTTCCGACTGTGTTCAACGTGTTCGGGTTGCAAACCATCCTTGATGTGCGAACCAAGTCATCCCAGAACTGTGAATTTCCACCCATGCCCAGTCTTAAGACTTCTAAAATTCAATTCGACGCCACTAGGTGGACATTATTGCATTTGTTGGCTTTCCATCTTGATGCAGTTAATTCACCATTTGACAATAATTGATATCCATTCCATACTATCTAAGTTTACTACCACATCATCGGGGATCAGGGATGGTTCAAATCGTGCCTTTTTCGAATTGCTCCAGACCTCTACTTGGTCGCCCTGCAAAGAAAACACAATGTGAAGACTTCAACCAGCCCAATGAACATGATATGACAATGGCCTTGACATATGTCGCCATGGCGATGGCTCGGTTCCGCTGGCTCCATCATTCATGAGTATTCATGCGGTATCATGCTTTGTCCTTGTATCTCGAGTGCAACCTCGCGTTACTTTGCAGAGTATGCTGAATCGTTTCACAACAAAAAGACTGTGCCCAAATAAAAATGGTTCAATTGATGGTTGAGGCATTTTTAGCTTGGACTATTGTGAGCTGATGCTGTAACTGTAGCATGCTACAGGGAATGCGAAGACAATCACAACAAAAGCATACAAAAGCAAACTGCAATCAAAAGGTCGAAGCCTGTCTGTCTCATGATGTCGCGCTTCTTTTAACAAAGGTACACCAATCAGCCAGATGGTGGCAGCGGCGCTGGCAGCGCCAGGACTTCTGCTGCCTCTCCAAGTTCATGACGCTATCGTTGTTGTCTTCGTCGTGGTCATCGTCCGTCATCATCATCATCATCATCATCATCATCATCATCATCATCATCATCATCATCATCATCATCGTCATCGTCATCGTCATCGTCATCGTCATCGTCATCGTCATCGTCATCGTCATCGTCATCGTCATCGTCATCGTCATCGTCATCGTCATCAGTAGCAGCAGCATCTACATCATCCTCATCGTCGACATGATGGTGACTGCCGTTTATGTCACCGTCGTCAATCGTCGAGATTCTCATCTCCATACAGTGGTGTCATCTATTGAGCCAAGTTGCAACGGGAGCCTGTGGCATTGGCCCAGCTACCTGCATCATTTCATCGCTACACAACTTCAAACCTTGACTCTGTTTGTCATATTCTGTCGCAACTCAACAACACTCAACAGGCGGGGACACCTGCAAATTCTGCATCGGCTGTTCATGTGGTTGCCGAAGGGCATTCAGACGCACTAAAAGCAGAACCTCAACCATGCATGTATTCTCAATAAGAAAAATCATGGGCTTTCTCGTCAAAACGCTTCAGTTGAGACTTCCATTCCTCCCTTCTGAGAGTGGCGACCAAAGCCCATGCCCATAACCTGAAATATACACCAACAAAACACCAACTGCAAATCAAGACTTCCTGTTTGCCTTTGCAACAGTTCAAAGAATTATACCATAAAACAAGGACAGCTAACAACACCAAAACAACAAAACAATCAACAAACAACAAACAACAAACAACAAACAACAACAGCAACAACAACAACAACAACAAGAAGAACAAAATCATCACCACCTACCACATCACCCCCCCTCATTGACGTTTCACAAAATCATCACTACCTACTATATCCTCATTCCATTCATTCCTCAAAAACCATAACAACCTACAATCTCTCTATTTTCAGCCATTTCATAGAAACAGAAAGCACCCCACCCGCAACAAGTAAAGTTGGGCGTGAAACGGATGAGGCGATAGTGTATTGACTGTTACGATTTCATGGATGAGGTAGAGAGATTGTAGGTTGTTATGGTTTTCGAGGAATGAATGGAATGAGGATATGGTAGGTTGTGATAATTTTGTGAAACATCAATGAAGGGGTGTGTGGTAGGTGGTGATGATGTTGTTGTTGTTGTTGTTGTTGTTGTTGTTGCTGTTGTTGTTGTTGTTGGTTGATTGTTTTGTTTTTTGGTGTTATTATTATGCTCTCATGGTTTTATGGTATACTTTTTGAACTGTTGTTTTGAACATTTCTGCCCCAGGGCTAGAACGCTACAGCACCCAGGACGAAGGCAATCGCAATGCCTCCCAGACTGACCAGCCACTGCAAATGGTCAGATCTCTCAATCAAAAAATTTGATTCCAAAACCAAAATTCCAGAAGTACACCTAATTTCCACGTTCATGCACCAATCTGCAGCCCTCATGGCAATGGTCTAGACTCCATGCAGGCGAAGCCGGAAGCACCTCCAACAAGCCTGGACCAGTTGCGCACCTCGGAGTCTGCAATGTGGCTGCAGGCCAAGGACATCATATGAAAGGGTTGGATCACTCGAGAATGAAATCTCAGATTTTTGCACTCGTATCAGGTACCGGGCAGGATGCGATCGTCGTCTGGCCACTCGTTGGCCTCAAGTGTCAACGTCTGAATTTCAAACATTTTCCAAGCCGACTTGCTGAGCGCTGTGCTGAAGGGCCTGTAACGGTAAGTGACCTGGCGGAGCGCAGGTTGCAGCGGACGCCAGTGGCTGACATGGACAGCCGGGCTAAACTGTAACCAGTGCAAGCAGTGTAACCGGTGCTCCTGGTATGACGGGCGGCTTAACCCGTGTAATTAACAGTTGCAACCCTTTGAAACGGACACTGACAGCGCCCGTAATGTAAGAATACCCGAACTCAAAACGCCACTGCTATTGCAGGACCGCTGCGACAATCGCCGCAATGCCATATCGCATAGCACCACATCCCACACAGTCCCGACCAACACCACATGCCACATAAGACCACATCAAACTGTAACAAAAAGATAGCACACATAACACCACCACATCAAATGATATCACATCACACAATATCGCGCCACCTAACACAACATTGCATCAGGCCACATCTATATGACTCCACGTCATATCACATCGCACCACATCGCATCACAGAACATCACACCAGGCAGGGTTTGGCGAAAATCTTGGGATCTGCATCGTTTTCACGTCTTTCAATTTTGTTCTTTTTCCGGAATTTACGTATATATGGTGCCGTGTCCCGTGTTGCCTGTCCCCCCCCCCCATGGTATGGGTCCAAAACCTACGTTTTGGCTACATTTTCATGGAACCCCCCAAAACACATGGTATTTACAATGTTTTGTAATACTACATTGTATACTACTACTCTTATAGTACTACTCCTACTACTACTACTACTACTACTACTACTACTGCTGCTACTACTACTACTGCTGCTACTACCACTACTACTACTACTACTACTACTACTACTACTACTGCTGCTACTACTACTACTACTGCTGCTACTACCACTACTACTACTACTACTACTACTACTACTACTACTACTGCTACTACTACTGCTACTGCTACTGCTACTGCTACTGCTACTGCTACTGCTACTGCTACTGCTACTGCTACTGCTACTGCTACT